>OX439036.1:115667828-115777828 GCA_949317995.1 Acholoe squamosa
ATCATTATGAGGTCTTGGCTGAATTTCAGTGGGCCCAGACATACTCAGGCTGCACCTGCTATTTGTTTGGGCCCCTCTGTCCCCCTTTTCGGATGCCCTGGCCTGACATTCTCTACCTTCCAACTACCCTGGATCGGTATGGTATACATAGGGGGAGTGACACAATCAAGTGAACAGTCCCTCTGAAGGCTCTGCGCACCCGACGGGGGAACGAACCCCTACACTCCTCCCAACCAGCTTCAACCGTATCCCGCCAGAACCGGTCCTCCAGTCCAGTCTGAATGGTACCAGTACTGAGTCACACACAGTGAGCTCGCACTCCTGTTCCCAGGAACTACTGTGGGTGCCACCTGTTTCCAAGTCTCCCAGCACTAGCAAGTTGAAGCGCTTGTCTATACCATACCGGCCCAGGTACCGAGCTCTCTAAAGGTCCCCCATCCGAGGCAGGACCACTCGGTTTCTCCACCAGTGTAGTGGTCAGCGGAAAATGTCATGGAGAAACCGGGACTCGAACCTGGGACTCGAACCCGGGACCCTCCAACTTCGAAGCGGAAGCTCTACCCCTGAGCTACTTCCCCTGGCCTGACATTCTCTACCTTCCAACTACCCTGGATCGGTATGGTATACATAGGGGGAGTGACACAATCAAGTGAACAGTCCCTCTGAAGGCTCTGCGCACCCGACGGGGTAACGAACCCCTACACATATTTGACAAATGTCAAGCTTACAAAACTGCACCTTTAGGGTGAGAATATCCCTACAATACAAGATTTGACAATTCAATATATATTATAGTTTCATTACCCTACTAATCAGTAATATAATAAATAAGCCTTGGGAAAGGATAACAATAGGCTGAAACATGTCGGTTCACATTGGATAGGGAATTTTTGCCAGCACATACCAGGTTCATGGTACATCATTCTGATTTTAGTCTGTGCCACCATTCTGGTAGGCTGTACATAAGATCTTAGTACATTGCTGTGTGCACTGCACCATGTCTTAATCATGAAGGTATCTGGGACAATCACAGATTAATACATATTTCACCTTGAGACTCATTATAATATAATTCATTTACATTATCACGTCTAGCCTCAATCCACAGGCTTGCACTGGTAATATAGTTTCTGCTCACTCTATATCCATTTTATAGTTCACTGCAAATATGAGGTAGTACATGTAGTAGGCCTGGTAGTACCACTGTTTGTTAAAAGCTGTAGCCTCCGAGTTGGAGGCTTTGTTGGAGACAAGAGCCAATTGTTGCAGTGGACATCCTGAAATGAATCAGATTGGATCAAATGTTGGGGTAGGCTGCAGAGGTTAAACTTTACATAGGCCACAGCTTTTTTCCCCTTTTGGAGTGGGGACCTTCATGAGAGGGTAAGAAGGAGCAGAATAACTTATTTGAGAGTCCAGTGGGCATACCAGATCCATAAAAGGCAACAAACTCAGGGTTACGTGTGGCTTGAGGTGAGCATGTGGGCAGCTGGGGTCCATATGTGCAGGCCCAGGCTTACATGCTCATCTTTTGTCTGCTGATGGAAGATTATTTCCCCTCTGGACCCCTTATTAATGGTGTGGTTTGGGTTGGCTACTTCAAGCCACACCAGTCAGGAACTGGGGGTCCTGCCTGACTAGAGTGCATGCCCGAATGTCATATCGTCAGTGTATATCAGTATATAGTAATATGTAGGCCCT
The DNA here is from genome assembly GCA_949317995.1 of Acholoe squamosa. NCBI lineage: Eukaryota > Metazoa > Annelida > Polychaeta > Phyllodocida > Polynoidae > Acholoe > Acholoe squamosa. The sequence continues at coordinate 115,669,530 of OX439036.1, forward strand.
TAGATATAGGGGATGGAGGGTCCTGTATGCAGTGACTAAGATGGTGGCTTCCAGGTGCACATTGAGAGGGTGCTCTATGACTGCTCTATTTAGTCCCTCTCATCTCAAATACATCTGCAGACGGCAGTAATAAGCAGACTCAACTTTTAGATCTTGCATAGTTCAGAAACCATCTCACATTGATGTGGAAGGTCTTGATGAGAAACACAAGGGCAGATTGTGTTGGGTTCCTCAAGGGCTCAAGTATCCTGAATATAAGTTTCTGCAAAGCTAAAATGCACTTGCATACATGGTTTATCTTGCTTGGAGAGAGTGAATGGTTCGTTTAGTGGAATAGTTGGTAGTCAGCCATCTTGTACACTATCTAGGATAGAGTGACTTAGGCCGTCCATGTAGTCCTACCTTGAGTCAGCCAATTCTCATGTTTTTGGTACCAAATTGTAGTCATATCTATGGTCATTCCAGTGGATTTTAACCTGCTTACTTTGATAGAAAATGGAAAGATGTAGGTCCTGCTATTTGACCATTTTTAGGGATTTACCTCTAGCCATCTCCACCAGATGACTATGTTACAGACTTGGGGGCAATATTCGTCCCATGACAAGTGGGTTTCTGACACTTTTCCAGCCACATTTGAGAAGGCAGAGTCAGTAAATATTGATAAATTTGTAATAATGTGTTATTGATCAAGGAAGATAGTTAACCCCAAGTTAAAGATGATTAATCTATTGCATTCTCACTCTTTCAAACATCCATCAAAGAGAAATAAGCCCTTTATTTATAAATGGTGCAGACATAGCTACTCTAGTATGTAACAGTTGACTGTGTGGTATGGCCAATTCAAAGCACTGTGATTCCATTGTATTATAAGCTTCACCCTCATATAAGCCACATGCTGACTTTGGGAGAATACTATAAGCTGCACCTAACCCAGTAAACAAAAACTTTATCCAACCTAGGAAATTGGTAAATATTGAATTTTTAAAGATTTGTATATATACCACTCTTTAGACTTGTATGATAGACTTGTTGAAACATCAACGGTAACAAAAGAGATTTTACTGCCTTGCCAAACAAGTGCATTCTATCACCATCGGCACCTAGGTTAGCCTTTTGGCCACATAGGTTCGATTCCGGCCTTGATGTCCAAAAGAAGCCACAGCATGGGTTCAAATCCTGGTGTCAGGAGTTTTGAACATGGCTATTCTCATTAGAGAAGGTTTAAACCTCATGTAATTTTACGTTTTATAATGTAATTGCCTTAGATGAGGTTTCTTTGATACTTCCTTGCATATGAAATAATGTGAAATCGTTCTAAATGTTCAGTTACATATTCAGGACATAAATTTTTCAGATGATTCCATGAAGGACATCTGCGTAGTTAATACCTAGAGACTATGCTCATTTAGGTTCATAAACATGTTTACTAGGAAGTCTTTAAAATTGGTAGATCAATACTGGTCTGTAGTGATTGAAGTTTTACCTAAGATAACTGTCATATCCATGGTCAGATACCCCTACAGCATTGTCTACCACAAAAGAGTCCCTGCTATAGGTCATAGATGTCCAGGTGGATGGCCACTCTGCTGTATGCCTAAGCCTGAGATGAGATTGAAGAATACTCTGTGGTCCAGTGTAGTGCTTCACAGTAGCATTAGCTCCTGAAAAGTCATACAGATAGGCTAGTAACCAGCGGCCTGAGAGGCCTAGAACAGCACCAGTTGTTCTCCATGTAGCAGGTAAAGGAGAGGCAGACATCAGCATACCTTAACTCATTCTCTACGGGCTGAAAATAGACCCCACATCACCCTGTACCCCTGGCGCTTATTTTTTTTCTGCTTATTTGAGGTTTATCAGACAGAACAGGATCATGATCAGGCCCCTGGGAGAGGAGGGAATCTTGTTCATCATCATCTCCTACTAATCCTCATCTCCTGGATGTTGGTTCTAAACCAGCTGCAGTTTTTGATGACCATTCTTTACTCCATCCCCCATGTTGCTTCTGTCAGCCAGCTACACACAAGCCACACCAGTGCCATTTGATAGTGAAAATGGTATTTGTGTCTGACTGCGGGGTCTGAGACTGGGTTTTAGCCTGCGCCATAACAGTATTGGGGACTGTCTTAGAGACATAACTCTGGGCACAGGCAGAATCAAACATGTGATTAGGGAGTGTAGGTCCTTAGTAGCTACATATATTGGAAAACAGATAACAACACTGTACAACGGCCAAAAGTACCAAACATACCCAATATGTATACCTAATTTGAGGCTGCTGAGTCTGAAAATGAGCTTAAAAAATGCCTACTGGCTCTCAATTTTGAGATATCCATAGGCTGGCATATATGCTTAAAATCTCCGAGGCCAATTATTTCACTATGTTCACCTGTGTAGTGTAGTCAAAACCTGTACAACAACTTTCCTTCCTGGCATTTGTCTGAGTAATATCACACTGCTGCAAATCATATTTCACCCAAAAGTGGCTCCTTGGCCTTTATGATTCTGGGTGTCTGAACCAGTTTTATGGAATATTGTGTGTTTAGTGTTAGCACAGTCCATATATATAGTTGTAGCTGTTTGGGTAGCCCAGAAGCAAGATCATGCCATTAGGGTCGAGGTGCACATATATCTGGACCAAATAGCCTCTGTTTCATATACATTACAACCACTGGTTTTGGGGTCATGTTGCTTCATTTTAGTAGAAGGGCATCTATTTTAAAAAAGACATCTAAATTTCCATGTTAATTCTTTGAAACACTGACTTCTGCAACCAGGTGAGTAGAGTTGCATTTTAACATCAGGATTATCCATTATCATGTGATAAAGTGATGGGAATTTAATATTATGACCAAAAAAGACTACATAGTAAATGGAAGCCATTGCTTGCCCTCAGAGCAGTCATAACAGGATTTCTGGGAAACAATAGGGCTGAGGACTATGTAGAGGGTGTGGATACATACACTGCTGGCACATATCAGAAACTCAAATGTAAGATGTGCTTGAAGATCCACTTTCTGCATCTGACCTCGCATTCTTCCCAAATAAAAACTGTGGCTCGGTAAGTGGCATACATAGGGAGAGATTCCAACAGGACCTCTCAGAGATGGAAAAATGCTACCAAAGATAGTGGTTACCTTCTCTTCTAGCAGGGTAGTAATGGGGTCTGACTTGGGATGAGCCCAACATAGTGTACAAGAGACAGGCAAAACAGTCCTGAACAAGTGTTGACTGGCTAACATTTTGAGGTTATTTACTTCTTTTACTGAATAATACAGAGTCAAATGATGAGCACTTCATTAGATATGGGTTTGGAAATGGTAATCACAGATAAATAAATTATATTTGATATAAAATCTGGTGTCTGAATAGTTTTCACTAGTATGAATCTGGCTACCGTGGGCCAAAATTGGCAATTCTAGGGTGCTATGGGTATCTCAAAACTGAGAGCCACCAGCAAAAAAAGGATGTTATTTTTGAATTCCCCAGGTCAAAATACATAGGAGTTAGTAGGTTTCAGCTCCATTTTTTTCCTGAAAGTGAAAATTTGTTATACAGTGCAATCATTGACAATACTGTGGCAGGCAAAGCATCCCCTGTTGGATTGTATAGGAACTACTGTGGAAGTTGCACATGCACACCCTAAATAAAGCCCCCTTTTCTGTCAACACCACTATGGTTTAGGACATGTCTTTGAAGTCCTCCCTTCACCCTCCACAGCCAAAAGGTCATGGCCCCATCTACATGACAGGGCACCAGGAATGACCAGAGAAATATTTGGAGCTGCTGGAAGAAATGTAAAGGTTGGTGAGGTGAATTTGTCATACAAGGATTGTGTGCATGATCAAGTTGTCATATGAGAAATATCATATGACTAGTGGTTATAATGTGAAAGAATATCAGGCTCTTATATGGATACCCATTATCCCTGGGTTATTAATGCTTAGGCAGTAGTTATGCATCAATAATACAAATGTCAATATACAGGTAGTTCACATGTTTTCAGGACTGCATAATGTTGACACAGAGATGAGGCGTACATTTTGCCATGTTGATTCACATTTGTCAATTAGTGAGATCAGTCCAAAAAGCCCAGTGCAGAGATGACTCTATTAATATTAACAAGTCTTTACCAACCCCCAAACAGTTCCTTTGAGACTGTGACTCTGGGTTCTCTCTGAAGACCATTGTGTATTTTGACAAGACCTCACCCCTCGGTAAAAATTCAGCCCTTTCCAGCCCCCTACCTTTGTACACTACCCTTCCTCCTCTCCATCAATATATTCAAGGGTTAAGCTTTCAGGTGCAGTTTCCATTAGGTGCAGTTTCCAAGCCCTGATTCCTTGAATCTTTATTTTAAATATCACTGTAACATTGGGTACTGCAATCTTATTGTATTTTGTGCTGTACCTATTTTCACCCACAAATTGGGTGAAAACCCATTAATTTATATCCACCAAATTCAACTCTTAGGATGTGTGTGTGTCGGGGGGCGGGCGGGTTGGTTGAGGGGGGAATGGGTGAGTCTGACTACTTCACATACATGTTTAGAGAGGCAGTTGCTAGCAAGACGAAAGGCAAAATAACCATACCCATTAACATCATCATTGTGAATAGAAACCAATGTTTGTAGATTTTGTGAGCTTGACATTCATCAAATATGTAACACTTCCTAGAAGGTCTAACCTATCTGTAAAATTATAAGTGTCGAGCACCTTTAAGGTCAAACCAAGTGACCTTGATCAAGGTCAAATACACAGTACTTCCTGGTAGGGCCCTACTACATTTCCCTCCTAGTAAGACTTCATGTGCCTGGTACCAGCAGTTATAGTTAGATAGGGACAGGATACCTAGACAGGGGCATAGGAAAAGGGGGGCAGAGGGGCCCAATCACAAAGCAGGTGGGGCCTGAGTATGTCTGGGTCCACCCAAAGTTAGCCAAGACCTCACAATAATGAAATGCACAAACAGCCAATATGTTGCATCTGAAATTAGACCAGTATGGTAATGGGATAGGGAAAATAGGGGCCTGAGCCTCAAATCAGACACAAAAGTCACCAAAATAATTTTTTTCTGTACAAAGTCTATATTCTTATATATAAGTATAAAAAGGTGTCATCGCGATGAATTCAAAGTGGTTGTGGTGAGGACCAACACTGGACCCCCGTAAAATTTGCTCCCTACGCATCTGTTAGAAGATTATAAGTTGCTTTTTCCAGCTCATATCTCAAGTTCTGGGAGTATTTTCTAGGTCAAATCATGTTACCTTGACCTTGCTCAAGGTCTTATACACAATCACTGATAGGGCCCTGATATATCTATCTCTTGGCAAGATTTCACATGCCTGGCACTAGCAGCTTTTAGGATAGTGAAAAAACGTTATGAGTTGCCATTTCAAGCACATATTGCATTTTCTATGGATGTTTTCACCTTCTAGGTAAAATCATGTGACCTTGACCTTGTTCAAGGTCAAATAAAAAGCACTCACTGATAGGGCCCTAATATATCTTTCTGTTAGTAAGATATTATGTGCCCGGCACTAGCGGTTAGCAGGGTAATGAGAAATAAGCTCTATGAGTTGCTATTTTCACCTCATATCTCATGTTTAAGGGAAATCTTTACCTTCAAGGTCAAGCCATGTGACCTTGACCTTGTTCAAAGTCAAATAAAGAGCACTCACTAATAGGGCCCTAATATATCTTTCTGTTAGTAAGATTTTATGTGCCTGGCACTAGCAGTTAGCAGGATAATGAGAAATAAGCTATATGAGTTGCTATTTTCACCTCATATCTCATGCTTAAGGGAAATCTTCACTTTCAAGGTCAAACCATATGACCTTGACCTTGTTCAAGGTCAAATAACCAACACACACTGATAGGGCTCTGATATATCGATCTTATCTCTAAATTTCATGAGTCTAGCCCTTATGGTTCTTAAGATATTGAGAACCAAAGTTTGATAACTGTTATTTTCCAGGAAAATGTTCAATTTTATGAAAAAATTGGTTGCCATGGAAACGGGCCCATAAATCACACATGCTGGTCCAACCCAACGACCCACCTGGCCTAATCTGAAAGCTAATGGTCTAAGCTTTCATTTGATACCATGTGACCATTGCTACGGTTGGGGTGCAACGAAATCAAATTTTCAGGGTGCTGGCTCCTGGACTAATATGTGTATGTGTGGGTCCATGTGTTATCTATATATGTGTATGTGTGGGTCCATGTGTTATCTATATATGTGTATGTGTGGGTCCATGTGTTATCTATATATGTGTATGTGTGGGTCCATGTGTTATCTATATATGTGTATGTGTGGGTCCATGTGTTATCTGTATATATGTGTATGTGTGGGTCCATGTGTTATCTGTATATATGTGTATGTGTGGGTCCATGTGTTATCTATATATGTGTATGTGTGGGTCCATGTGTTATCTATATATGTGTATGTGTGGGTCCATGTGTTATCTATATATGTGTATGTGTGGGTGCATGTGTTACCTGTATATGTGGATGTGTGGGTCCATGTGTTATTAGCTGGCAGTGTGGACAGGGAGTAATGATCATCCATTTGTCGACCAAAAACGATGACAATAGCTCATCTACTGAAATCATCAGCCCATGACCTAGACTGCTTAGGCCTTGATGAGGTCCTTTCAGTAATTCATTTTTTCTGTGCCACCATAGGTATAATACTTATGACCTTTCTCATTAGGCCCACTAACTGTTAGGCATGTGTAATACTAGTGTTATCACACATACTTCACAGCATCGGCCCTCTCTATCCCCTGTCCGTCTCTATCCTGTCCTGTTTTTGTTGTTTTCATGAAGCTGAGAAAGCTATCCACTGAGATCTCGCCTATAGAGACGCTACAGCTTGCTCTCCCTGCCTTCAGTTCCCACCTGTCTCCACTAGCCCATTCAGCACTAGTAGAGACACCCAATACCCCCCCCCCCCGTCTAGGGCATGTTTTAATTGTGTTTTTCACACCTCCCATAGCCCACATTACCTGCAGTGGTGTCCTGAGCTGCAAAAACACGGCCCAGAACCCCTAAGGTCATAGTCCAAACACCCCCCCCCCACACACACACACACACCCTCACAATGCCTCTATACCCGTCTACAGCTCATATCAATAAGCTGTAGGCACTGTAGTCCTTCTTAGCTGAGAGTACACTCATTGATACATCCAGCTGTATGCAACCACGCTCCCACCTCCTCCTAATCACCTCGTAATAGTATAGCTGTCAGACCCCCCCCCCCCCTGCACCACCCAACACCCAATCACCTCGCAATAAGGGTGGGACACATAAACTGATGCCTGAAACATGGTCACTTTAACCGGTTAGAATGATCGCTACATTAGCCTGTACATTGCCATAATTGTATAATTGACTCTAAACATCGTTATAGTCACTCCAGATAGAGGTACAGCATTGTATTTGGCCATGAAATAAATTATTTGTCCTTAAAAGATCGCTAAATACGCCCAAAATATCGCTAGGTTGGTATAATAGACTCCACACATTTTTATTAGCCGAGAGACCCTTGGACCACCTGTCATTTTATTCCATAAGGTCAGCGTGATGCACCAATGCATTTATTTGTCCTTAAAAGATTGCTAATTTGGTGTAATAGACTAAAATTATCGATAACTTTGTTCCCATTGTGCAGATCTGAAAATAAAGACCGCCATGACGTTCGCCAGCTCGAGCTACTCTTAATCTATAGGTCACACTATGGGAAACTCCTATTATTAAGGGAGATATGATTTTTTTTGTATAACTGCCAGTTCTTGGACCTCTCTGCCAGTGCCTGGACTGGCGTCTGCCCCCGCGTAAAAATAAAACCAACTTTATTTCGATCCATTCCTACCTCAAACCTGCCCTTTTTCGCCAGTGACACTTAAAACAGATAAGTTTTGGCTGGAGATAGGGTGCAGTTAGACCTGCTCAGGCCGAAAAGGCCGCTAGTTAAAAAAATTATTTGCTTATTCTTTTCCGAAACAATTTTATTTGGGGGGCATGTTCTTTAGGGGGATGAAACACCCCAGATTGATACCAAACATTCCATATCCACGCATTTTATTTGCATAATTAGCATAATTATGCAGTATCTTGATACTTTTCCATATATATAGATATGTTCCATTGCTCCCTCATAGAATTCATATGCTTGCAAGTATAAACTACTGACTGCACCTAGTGACTAGTGGAATCTGAACAATAGAAATGGAATACCCTTCCCCTACCTTCCTATAGCATGAATCAAGTTGTTCAATGTAGGCAGCCATTGCTTGATCAGGTGCTTAGACCTTTTAGATCCAAATGCTAGTTACCAGTGCATTAACACTGTTGATAAGCTTTACACATCAATACCTGCAGCCACCCGGGGCACAAGCCCTGTTTGCACTGAATGGATGTCTTTCCATTTCTCCATTCTCTGGTGTTTAATTGAAAATGTTGACGTCATTCTGTGTTTTGATTTGTGTTTTAATCTGTGTTTTTACGATACATGTATTGAGTTTATAACAGGATAGTGTTAGTGCTATGGTATGATAATAATTACTCACTATTTGTCAGCGGTTAATCAATATACCGTAAATCCCCGGTCATAAGCCGGCCCCGGTCATAAGCCGGGGGTGAGTTCAGGGAAATCCTATAAGCGGATTTTGGTGCCAAATTTTTCCCATTTTCTCTTTATTCTATAGTAAAAAAAAAAAACGGTCATAAGCCGGGGGGGACTTTGGGAAAAATTTAGAAGCCGGTTTGGGCCCAAAATAGAAAAAAAAGTCCGGCTTATGACCGGGGATTTACGGTATGTTGGTAATTGCTCACTATTTGTTAGCAATTAGTCGAAATATGTCAGTATTTACTCACCATTTGTCAGCAATTAGTCATTATATGTCAGTATTTAGTCACTATATATTAGCAATTATCAATACATGTCAGTATTTACTCACAATCTGTCAGCAATTAGTCAATATATAACAGAGCCATTGATTCAATTTTGCATCCTGCCTTGGTGTTTGTCAAAATACCGTAATCTCCCGCGTAGAAGGCGCAGCTCGCGTAGAAGGCGCACCCCCAACTCAGAGAAGGCCTTTTCACGTAGAAGGCGCACGTACCTCCTCTGGATTGATTTCTGGAAAAACCCGCGTATAAGGCGCCCCCCCAACTCACAGGGGGGCTGTTTCGCGTAGAAGGCGCCCCCCCTCCCCACCCCCCTATATGAGTTCAAGCTGTCATCGGCACACGGTGTGACGGTCCGCTAGCGCTATGAGTCGATGCTGTCATCGGCCCACATGTTCCCTACACCCCGGCAAGCCATGCCGCTTTGTCTATAGTGTCAACCTGTTGAGTCTATGCTGTCATCGGCACACGGTCGGCGTCAAACCCGCCGAGCAAGTCTGCAGCGACCGGTCTGCCGCGGTGCAGGCGCTATGAGTTCAAGCTGTCATCGGCACACGGTCGGCGTCAAACCCGCCGAGCGCCCGTCGACACCTCCCGGTCTGCCGCGGTGCTGGCTATATGAGTTCAAGCTGTCATCGGCACACGGTGTGACGGTCGGCGTCAAACCCGCCGAGCAAATCTACAGTGATCGGGCTGCCGTGCTTGGCGCTATGAGTTCAAGCTGTCACCGGCACACGGTCGGCGTCAAACCCGCCGAGCAAATCTACAGCGACCGGGCTGCCGAATTGCTGGCTATATGAGTTCAAGCTGTCATTGGCGCATGGTGGGCCTTAACCCCGGCGAGCGCGTCGACACCTCCCGGTCTGCCGCGGGGCTGGCGCTATGAGTTCAAGCTGTCATCGGCGCATTTTCCCAAATGAGATGTTGGAAAAACCCGCGTATAAGGCGCACCCCAAACTCAAGGCAATTTACCTCCCGCGTATAAGACTCATGAACGATCTGATTCGCGTATAAGACGCGCCTTCTACGCGGGAGATTACGGTATGTCACTATCTATGGACTATTTGTCAGCAATTAGTTAATATATTTTAGTAATTATTCACTATTTGTCAGCAATTAGTCAATACATGATAGTAGTTACTTACATTTTATCAGCATTTAGTCAATATATGTTAGTAATTGCTCACTATCTGTCAGCAATTAGTCTATATGTTAGTAATTGCTCACTATTTGTCAACAATTATTCAATATATATTAGCAATTACTCACTATTTGTCAGCAATTAGTCAATATATATCAGGAATTACTCACAATTTGTCAGCAATTAGTCAATATACGTCAGTACTTAGTCACTCTATATCAGCAATTATCAATACATGTCAGTATTTACTCACAATCTGTCAGCAATTAGTCAATTAGACTTAATATGCTGGGTGGCTCTTTGGCTCGCTTAACTCTAGAGACACCAACACAACACGAGTATTTCGGGTTGGGCAAAGCCCCAGAACCTCTCAGGTAGGCGTTTATTGCAGAGAAGAAACACGTCTGGACTGGAATAGGTCCAGTCCTTTTCTGCGGATCGTCCGGCTCCTTAGTAGGAGCTGGATGCGAGGCATGGTGCTGCCCTCTCTTGTATCAAACGGGTATCGCAAAGCGACACCTGGTTGGCAAAGAAGGAACAAGCACCACACGAAAACATCTCTTGGATGAAGCGCACTAATATATCTACAACGGTGCCGGCCCCTACAATATAACAGAAATAGCCATTGATTCAATTGTGCATCCTCCCTTGACTGGTATTTTTCAAAATATGTCAGTATCTATGGACTATTTGTCAGCAATTCATCAATATATGTCAGTAATTACTCACTCTTTGTCAGCAATTATTCAATATAATTTATATTGGTAATTACTCACTATTGGTCAGCTATTAATCAATATACGTCAGTATTTACTCACTATTTGTCAGCACTCAGTCAATATATGCCAGTTCTTAGTCATTGTATAACAACACTTAGTCCACATATGTCAGTAATTACTCACAATTTGTCAGATATTAGTCAATATATGTCAGTAATTACTCGCCAGTTATCAGCAATTAGTCAATATATATTATTAATTACTCACTATTTGTCAGTAATTACCCTAACCCTATTAAGTGGGCTAGGGAAGCCAGGAGGGTAGAGGGAGGCGGGGAGGTAGGATTCAGATATGACACGTACCCAATATTTTCCCATCTGTTCCAGCACCACGGGGGGAGTGGGGGGAGGGCTGGGGTCGAGGGGACCCCTAGGATCGTGTAGCTTTTTTAAAAATTGATGATCCATTCATAAAAAGGGTTATACCATTTTGAAGTTTTTAGATTATTCCACAAACTAAGGGGACGCCTTATACGAGGGTGCAGCTAATACAAGAGAAATTACGGTAGTATCAAACTGCTTCAAAAAGACCTTACTGACATTGTCTTATACATTTATTATTTCGTTAATTTCTCAAAACGCATGGTTCACTCAAAAAAGGACAAAACTTAGTCAATAGAGATTAAAATTGTGAATGAGTGCCGTGATGCAAGTTGCTTTGTTAGCCTGCTTACACAAGTCTAGGACTGTCCACATAATTAAGAGGAGATATATGCAGTATCCCGATACCACCCCCCAACCCTAACCCTAACCCTAACCCTAACCCTAGGACTGTCCACATAACTAAGAGGAGATATATGCAGTATCCTGATACCACCCCCCTAACCCTAACCCTAACCCTAGGACTGTCCACATAATTAAGAGGAGATATATGCAGTATCCTGATACCACCCCCCTGACACTAACCCTAACCCTAGGACTGTCCACATAACTAAGAGGAGATATATGTAGTATCCTGATACCACCCCCCAACCCTAACCCTAACCCTAGGACTGTCCACATAATTAAGAGGAGATATATGTAGTATCCTGATACCACCCCCCAACCCTAACCCTAACCCTAGGACTGTCCACATAATTAAGAGGAGATATATGTAGTATCCTGATACCACCCCCCTAACCCTAACCCTAGGACTGTCCACATAACTAAGAGGAGATATATGCAGTATCCTGATACCACCCCCCAACCCTAACCCTAACCCTAGGACTGTCCACATAACTAAGAGGAGATATATGCAGTATCCTGATACCACCCCCCTAACCCTAACCCTAACCCTAACCCTAGGACTGTCCACATAACTAACAGGAGATATATGCAGTATCCTGATACCACCCCCCTAACCCCAACCCTAACCCTAACCCTAACCCTAGGACTGTCCACATAATTAAGAGGAGATATATGTAGTATCCTGATACCACCCCCCTAACCCTAACCCTAACCCTAACCCTAGGACTGTCCACATAATTAAGAGGAGATATATGCAGTATCCTGATACCACCCCCCAACCCCAACCCTAACCCTAGGACTGTCCACATAACTAAGAGGAGATATATGCAGTATCCTGATACCACCCCCCAACCCTAACCCTAACCCTAGGACTGTCCACATAACTAAGAGGAGATATATGCAGTATCCTGATACCACCCCCCAACCCTAACCCTAACCCTAGGACTGTCCACATAACTAAGAGGAGATATATGTAGTATCCTGATACCACCCCCCAACCCTAACCCTAACCCTAACCCTAGGACTGTCCACATAACTAAGAGGAGATATATGCAGTATCCTGATACCACCCCCCAACCCTAACCCTAACCCTAGGACTGTCCACATAACTAAGAGGAGATATATGTAGTATCCTGATACCACCCCCCAACTCAACCCTAACCCTAACCCTAGGACTGTCCACATAACTAAGAGGAGATATATGTAGTATCCTGATACCACCCCCCAACCCTAACCCTAACCCTAACCCTAGGACTGTCCACATAACTAAGAGGAGATATATGCAGTATCCTGATACCACCCCCCAACCCTAACCCTAACCCTAACCCTAGGACTGTCCACATAACTAAGAGGAGATATATGTAGTATCCTGATACCACCCCCCAACCCTAACCCTAACCCTAACCCTAGGACTGTCCACATAACTAAGAGGAGATATATGTAGTATCCTGATACCAACCCCCAACCCTAACCCTAACCCTAACCCTAGGACTGTCCACATAACTAAGAGGAGATATATGTAGTATCCTGATACCACCCCAAACCCTAACCCTAACCCTAACCCTAGGACTGTCCACATAATTAAGAGGAGATATATGCAGTATCCTGATACCACCCCCCAACCCCAACCCTAACCCTAACCCTAGGACTGTCCACATAATCAAGAGGAGATATATGCAGTATCCTGATACCACCCCTCTAACCCTAGCCCTAGGACTGTCCATATAATTAAGAGGATATATATGCAGTATCCTGATACCACCCCCCAACCCCAACCCTAACCCTAACCCTAGGACTGTCCACATAATCAAGAGGAGATATATGCAGTATCCTGATACCACCCCCCTAACCCTAGCCCTAGGACTGTCCATATGATTAAGAGGAGATATATGTAGTATCCTGATACCACCCCCCTAACCCTAACCCTAACCCTAGGACTGTCCACATAATTAAGAGGAGATATATGCAGTATCCTGATACCACCCCCCAACCCCAACCCTAACCCTAACGCTAGGACTGTCCACATAATTAAGAGGAGATATATGCAGTATCCTGATACCACCCCCCCCCCCTACCAAAAGGTACCTGATCAATGGGGAGAGTGCACTCCAACAAAATCCCGTGTTTAAATCTCTGAGACACCATGTGTGTATAGACCAGTGAATGTCTTAACGTCTAACACAGACTCAGGTGTGAGAGTGATTGTACAGATCACATTACACATCAAGAACACCGATCAATCACGCCTCTTGTCAACATCATTAATAGCTGCAAACTGCTCCCTGCTGCTACTCTGTGTACTAATTATATCATATAAGACTTAGGTGCCAACAGTTTTACCATAGTAACAGGACATGTGCTAATTTGTCACTGATTGGTCAAAAGGGGTGTCACACTGATTGGTCACTGATTGGTCAATTGATGTTACACTAATTGGTCACAAAGGCAGTTTATATTCATAATTTTCACTGATTGGTCACAGTGGATGTTACACTGATTGGTCACAATGGGGGATGTTACACTGATTAGTCACAATGGGAGATGTTACACTGATTGGTCAAAATGGATGTTACACTGATTGGTCACAGTGGATGTTACACTGATTGGTCACAGTGGATATTACACTGATTGGTCACAGTGGATATTACACTGATTGGTCACAGTGGGGACATTACACTGATTGGTCACAGTGGATATTACACTGATTGGTCACAGTGGATATTACACTGATTGGTCACAGTGGATGTTGCACTGATTGGTCACAGTGGGACTGATTGGTCACAATGGGGATGTTACACTGATTGGTCACAGTAGATGTTGCACTGATTGGTCACAGTGGATGTTACACTGATTGGTCACAGTGGATGTTGCACTGATTGGTCACAGTGGATGTTACACTGATTGGTCACAGTGGATATTACACTGATTGGTCACAGTGGATATTACACTGATTGGTCACAGTGGATGTTACACTGATTGGTCACAGTGGATGTTACACTGATTGGTCACAGTAGATGTTGCACTGATTGGTCACAATGGATGTTACACTGATTGGTCACAATGTATATTACACTGATTGGTCACAGTGGATGTTACACTGATTGGTCACAGTAGATGTTACACTGATTGGTCACAATGGATGTTACACTGATTGGTCACAGTGGATATTACACTGATTGGTCACAATGGATATTACACTGATTGGTCACAGTAGATGTTACACTGATTGGTCACAGTGGATGTTGCACTGATTGGTCACAGTGGATGTTACACTGATTGGTCACAGTGGATGTTACACTGATTGGTCACAATGGATGTTACACTGATTGGTCACAGTGGGGACATTACACTGATTGGTCACAATGGATGTTACACTGATTGGTCACAGTGGGGACATTACACTGATTGGTCACAATGGATGTTACACTGATTGGTCACAATGGATGTTACACTGATTGGTCACAATGGATGTTACACTGATTGGTCACAATGGATGTTACACTGATTGGTCACAATGGATGTTACACTGATTGGTCACAGTGGGGACATTACACTGATTGGTCACAATGGATGTTACACTGATTGGTCACAGTGGGGACATTACACTGATTGGTCACAATGGATGTTACACTGATTGGTCACAGTGGGGACATTACACTGATTGGTCACAGTGGATGTTGCACTGATTGGTCACAATGGATGTTACACTGATTGGTCACAGTGGGGACATTACACTGATTGGTCACAATGGATGTTACACTGATTGGTCACAGTGGGGACATTACACTGATTGGTTACAATGGATGTTACACTGATTGGTCAAAATGGATGTTACACTGATTGGTCAAAATGGATGTTACACTGATTGGTCACAATGGATGTTACACTGATTGGTCACCATACACGTTGGTTACAGACACTGATTTATCTTTTACTTTTTTCTGACTGTTCTTTTTTTCATCATGAATATTGTCACAGACAGCATTTCTATTCAGCAGTTCTACAAGACTAGCGGTAACAGGGATGGGATTGGGTTTTGAAAAAAATATCCAAGATTTCTCCTTCAGTGGTCATTATTTATCAACAGGGGGAGGTTTGGTGGGTTTTCGCACAGATGCATGACAATTTTTTATGCCCCCCTCAACGGCAGTCAAAATATGTTGCGCCCCCCTATGCCGGAGGCACGTAAAATGTTCGCGCCCCTCTCAAGTGCTGCCTGTTTTTGCTAAAAAGGGTAAATTTTTTACTCCCCCCTCCGGAGGGGTCTGAATTTTTTACGCCCCTCAAACCCACCACCCCCCACCCCTGTTTATGAATAAACTCCCTTAATCCTGCATCCAGGTGGTATTTGAGATGGAACATATGGGATGGAGTCCCTTCATGAGTCTTAACCCCACGCTCCCCCTTAATGTTAAACTATTTTTCAGCGGATCTGGGCAGATCACAAGAATAAAGGCCTGAGACTGGTTGTTCCTTGGGCACAACACACAACTTGCTGACTTACAGCAAACCTCACTTTAAACACATATTATGACAATGGGGACTCAGAGCCCGGCGGCAGCAGGTGTCGTGTGTACAGGGTCAATGTAACATCAAAGACACACCTCATCAATAAAAGCCGTGAGGGGTGATACAGGCTCATGGGGTGGGATGAACGGACAGGGAGGACTGAGGGTCAGAGGGACAGATGGATGGAGAGATGGATTGTGAGGCGTGAGGGAGGGAAGGTGGGGGTGGAAGAGGGAATCAAATAGGCAGAGGGATGAAAGTTTAGACAGGAAAGGTACTCTCGACAGGTGAGAGATGGACTAGAGATGGGCAGTGAGCAGAGGGGCAGCAGGACATATATTGACTCTAACCGTGAGACACACACAGAGTGTGTGAGGGGTTCAGCTCAACACGCAATGACCAGGTAAAATGACCTTGGTTCCACCATATATACAAAACGGCAGGCCTCGACTGGCTTGCATGGAGCACTCTCCCAGCAGAGACTCTCATAGGAATTCTGCTGTTTGGCCATACAGAGGGATGGCATAGACTATGCTGGGAGAGCTGTTGAGTGACAAATAGCTGTAACAAACTGCATTGTTGTTGAACGCAGTGCCTTGGGCGTAAGGTGGCGCTAAATTGTTCAACCTGGGGACACTGTTTGTTCAGTCTCAGGCCATTCAAACATAGCAGTTTCTTAGAGTCACCTTTCGCACGCCACCATCCAGCGGCACAGCCGCTGGTGTGGTCTATACTAGCTGTGTGACTCCAGGCTATGTGTGTGTAGGGGGGGGGGCGGGGGTGAGCAGGGAGGTAATTATCATCCTGAGTGTGTGGGTGTGGGAGGGGGGGGCCGGGGGTGAGCAGGGAGGTAATTATCATCCTGAGTGTGTGTGTGTGGGAGGGGGGGCCGGGGGTGAGCAGGGAGGTAATTATCATCCTAAGTAACCTGGTCTTCTCATTCACCATGATATTCTGTAACCGTTGGTAGTAATGTCATTCATCAACCAGCTATAATTAGAGCTTGGAGATGTCTAAATGTATCAATGAGTCTGTTAGTAAGGGGGGAGTTGTTCACAAGGTGTCTAAATGTGTCTATGAGTCTGTTAGTAAGGGGGGAGTTGTTCACAAGGTGTCTAAATGTGTCAATGAGTATGTTAGTAAGGGGGGAGTTGTTCACAAGGTGTCTAAATGTATCAATGAGTCTGTTAGTAAGGGGGGAGTTGTTCACAAGGTGTCTAAATGTGTCAATGAGTCTGTTAGTAAGGAGGGAGTTGTTCACAAGGTGTCTAAATGTGTCTATGAGTCTGTTAGTAAGGAGGGAGTTGTTCACAAGGTGTCTAAATGTGTCAATGAGTATGTTAGTAAGGGGGGAGTTGTTCACAAGGTGTCTAAATGTGTCAATGAGTCTGTTAGTAAGGAGGGAGTTGTTCACAAGGTGTCTAAATGTGTCAATGAGTCTGTTAGTAAGGAGGGAGTTGTTCACAAGGTGTCTAAATGTGTCAATGAGTCTGTTAGTAAGGGAGGAGTTGTTCACAAGGTGTCTAAATGTGTCTATGAGTCTGTTAGTAAGGGGGGAGTTGTTCACAAGGTGTCTAAATGTGTCTATGAGTCTGTTAGTAAGGAGGGAGTTGTTCACAAGGTGTCTAAATGTGTCTGAGTCTGTTAGTAAGGGGGGAGTTGTTCACAAGGTGTCTAAATGTGTCTATGAGTCTGTTAGTAAGGAGGGAGTTGTTCACAAGGTGTCTAAATGTGTCTATGAGTCTGTTAGTAAGGAGGGAGTTGTTCACAAGGTGTCTAAATGTGTCTATGAGTCTGTTAGTAAGGAGGGAGTTGTTCACAAGGTGTCTAAATGTGTCAATGAGTCTGTTAGTAAGGAGGGAGTTGTTCACAAGGTGTCTAAATGTGTCTATGAGTCTGTTAGTAAGGGGGGAGTTGTTCACAAGGTGTCTAAATGTGTCAATGAGTCTGTTAGTAAGGGGGGAGTTGTTCACAAGGTGTCTAAATGTGTCAATGAGTCTGTTAGTAAGGGGGGAGTTGTTCACAAGGTGTCTAAATGTATCAATGAGTCTGTTAGTAAGGAGGGAGTTGTTCACAAGGTGTCTAAATGTGTCTATGAGTCTGTTAGTAAGGGGGGAGTTGTTCACAAGGTGTCTAAATGTGTCAATGAGTCTGTTAGTAAGGGGGGGAGTTGTTCACAAGGTGTCTAAATGTGTCAATGAGTCTGTTAGTAAGGGGGGAGTTGTTCACAAGGTGTCTAAATGTGTCAATGAGTATGTTAGTAAGGGGGGAGTTGTTCACAAAGTGTCTAAATGTGTCTATGAGTCTGTTAGTAAGGGGGAGTTGTTCACAAGGTGTCTAAATGTGTCAATGAGTCTGTTAGTAAGAGGGGAGTTGTTCACAAGGTGTCTAAATGTGTCAATGAGTCTGTTAGTAAGGGGGGAGTTGTTCACAAGGTGTCTAAATGTGTCAATGAGTCTGTTAGTAAGGGAGTTGTTCACAAGGTGTCTAAATGTGTCAATGAGTCTGTTAGTAAGGGGGGAGTTGTTCACAAGGTGTCTAAATGTGTCAATGAGTATGTTAGTAAGGGGGGAGTTGTTCACAAGGTGTCTAAATGTGTCAATGAGTATGTTAGTAAGGGGGGAGTTGTTCACAAAGTGTCTAAATGTGTCTATGAGTCTGTTAGTAAGGGGGAGTTGTTCACAAGGTGTCTAAATGTGTCAATGAGTCTGTTAGTAAGGGAGGAGTTGTTCACAAGGTGTCTAAATGTGTCAATGAGTCTGTTAGTAAGGGGGGAGTTGTTCACAAGGTGTCTAAATGTGTCAATGAGACTGTTAGTAAGGAGGGAGTTGTTCACAAGGTGAGAGGTGTCTAAATGTGTCTATGAGTCTGTTAGTAAGGGGGGAGTTGTTCACAAGGTGTCTTAATGTGTCAATGAGACTGTTAGTAAGGGGGAGTTGTTCACAAGGTGTCTAAATGTGTCTATGAGTCTGTTAGTAAGGGGGAGTTGTTCACAAGGTGTCTAAATGTGTCAATGAGTCTGTTAGTAAGGGGGGAGTTGTTCACAAGGTGTCTAAATGTGTCTATGAGTCTGTTAGTAAGGGGGGAGTTGTTCACAAGGTGTCTAAATGTGTCAATGAGACTGTTAGTAAGGAGGGAGTTGTTCACAAGGTGAGAGGTGTCTAAATGTGTCTATGAGTCTGTTAGTAAGGGGGGAGTTGTTCACAAGGTGTCTTAATGTGTCAATGAGACTGTTAGTAAGGGGGAGTTGTTCACAAGGTGTCTAAATGTGTCTATGAGTCTGTTAGTAAGGGGGAGTTGTTCACAAGGTGTCTAAATGTGTCTATGAGTCTGTTAGTAAGGGAGGAGTTGTTCACAAGGTGTCTAAATGTGTCAATGAGTCTGTTAGTAAGGGAGGAGTTGTTCACAAGGTGTCTAAATGTGTCAATGAGTATGTTAGTAAGGGGGGAGTTGTTCACAAAGTGTCTAAATGTGTCTATGAGTCTGTTAGTAAGGGGGAGTTGTTCACAAGGTGTCTAAATGTGTCAATGAGTCTGTTAGTAAGGGAGGAGTTGTTCACAAGGTGTCTAAATGTGTCAATGAGTCTGTTAGTAAGGGGGGAGTTGTTCACAAGGTGTCTAAATGTGTCAATGAGACTGTTAGTAAGGAGGGAGTTGTTCACAAGGTGAGAGGTGTCTAAATGTGTCTATGAGTCTGTTAGTAAGGGGGGAGTTGTTCACAAGGTGTCTTAATGTGTCAATGAGACTGTTAGTAAGGGGGAGTTGTTCACAAGGTGTCTAAATGTGTCAATGAGACTGTTAGTAAGGAGGGAGTTGTTCACAAGGTGAGAGGTGTCTAAATGTGTCAATGAGTCTGTTAGTAAGGGGGAGTTGTTCACAAGGTGTCTAAATGTGTCAATGAGTCTGTTAGTAAGGGGGAGTTGTTCACAAGGTGTCTAAATGTGTCTATGAGACTATTAGTAAGGGGGGAGTTGTTCACAAGGTGTCTTAATGTGTCAATGAGTCTGTTAGTAAGGGGGGAGTTGTTCACAAGGTGTCTAAATGTGTCAATGAGTATGTTAGTAAGGAGGGAGTTGTTCACAAGGTGAGAGGTGTCTAAATGTATCAATGAGTCTGTTAGTAAAGGAGTTGTTCACAAGGTGTCTAAATGTGTCAATGAGTCTGTTAGTAAAGGAGTTGTTCACAAGGTGTCTAAATGTGTCAATGAGTCTGTTAGTAAGGGGGGAGTTGTTCACAAGGTGTCTAAATGTGTCAATGAGTCTGTTAGTAAAGGAGTTGTTCACAAGGTGTCTAAATGTGTCAATGAGTCTGTTAGTAAAGGAGTTGTTCACAAGGTGTCTAAATGTGTCAATGAGTCTGTTAGTAAGGGGGGAGTTGTTCACAAGGTGTCTAAATGTGTCAATGAGTCTGTTAGTAAGGAGGGAGTTGTTCACAAGGTGTCTAAATGTGTCTATGAGTCTGTTAGTAAGGGGGGAGTTGTTCACAAGGTGTCTAAATGTATCAATGAGTCTGTTAGTAAGGGGGGAGTTGTTCACAAGGTGTCTAAATGTGTCTATGAGTCTGTTAGTAAGGGGGGAGTTGTTCACAAGGTGTCTAAATGTGTCTATGTGTCTGTTAGTAAGGGGGGAGTTGTTCACAAGGTGTCTAAATGTGTCTATGAGTCTGTTAGTAAGGGGGGAGTTGTTCACAAGGTGTCTAAATGTGTCTATGAGTCTGTTAGTAAGGAGGGAGTTGTTCACAAGGTGTCTAAATGTATCAATGAGTCTGTTAGTAAAGGAGTTGTTCACAAGGTGTCTAAATGTTTCAATAAGTCTGTTAGTAAGGGGGGAGTTGTTCACAAGGTGTCTAAATGTGTCTATGAGTCTGTTAGTAAGGGGGGAGTTGTTCACAAGGTGTCTAAATGTGTCAATGAGTCTGTTAGTAAGGGGGGAGTTGTTCACAAGGTGTCTAAATGTGTCAATGAGTCTGTTAGTAAGGGGGGAGTTGTTCACAAGGTGTCTAAATGTGTCTATGAGTCTGTTAGTAAGGGGGGAGTTGTTCACAAGGTGTCTAAATGTGTCAATGAGTCTGTTAGTAAGGGGGGGAGTTGTTCACAGGGGGGTGAGTAATAGATGTTTAACACCCTTTCGACAGCTAAGGTCATATTCATGGTGAGAACGACATTACACAATTTCACAGAGGAATGTGTCAGTGCCTGCGCATATGTGCACCACACACATCCTGAGGGGATAGGAAAGATGAGAAGTAGACCCTTTTAAGTGGGCTAGGGTGTCTAAATGTGTCAATGAGTCTGTTAGTAAGGGAGGAAATGTTCACAAGGTGTCTAAATGTATCAATGAGTCTGTTAGTAAGGAGGGAGTTGTTCACAGGGGGGTGAGTAATAGATGTTTAACACCCTTTCGACAGCTAAGGTCATATTCATGGTGAGAACGACATTACACAATTTCACAGAGGAATGTGTCAGTGCCTGCGCATATGTGCACCACACACATCCTGAGGGGATAGGAAAGATGAGAAGTAGACCCTTTTAAGTGGGCTAGGGTGTCTAAATGTATCAATGAGTCTGTTAGTAAGGGGGAGTTGTTCACAAGGTGTCTAAATGTGTCTATGAGACTATTAGTAAGGGGGGAGTTGTTCACAAGGTGTCTAAATGTGTCTATGAGTCTGTTAGTAAGGAGGGAGTTGTTCACAAGGTGTCTAAATGTGTCAATGAGTCTGTTAGTAATGGGGGAGTTGTTCACAAGGTGTCTAAATGTGCCTATGAGTCTGTTAGTAAGGAGGGAGTTGTTCACAAGGTGTCTAAATGTGTCAATGAGTCTGTTAGTATGAGGGGAGTTGTTCACAAGGTGTCTAAATGTGTCTATGAGTCTGTTAGTATGAGGGGAGTTGTTCACAAGGTGTCTAAATGTGTCTATGAGTCTGTTAGTAAGGGAGGAGTTGTTCACAAGGTGTCTAAATGTGTCAATGAGTCTGTTAGTATGAGGGGAGTTGTTCACAAGGTGTCTAAATGTGTCTATGAGTCTGTTAGTATGAGGGGAGTTGTTCACAAGGTGTCTAAATGTGTCTATGAGTCTGTTAGTATGAGGGGAGTTGTTCACAAGGTGTCTAAATGTGTCTATGAGTCTGTTAGTAAGAGGGGAGTTGTTCACAAGGTGTCTAAATGTGTCAATGAGTATGTTAGTAAGGGGGGAGTTGTTCACAAGGTGTCTAAATGTGTCTATGAGTCTGTTAGTAAGAGGGGAGTTGTTCACAAGGTGTCTAAATGTGTCAATGAGTATGTTAGTAAGGGGGGAGTTGTTCACAAGGTGTCTAAATGTGTCTATGAGTCTGTTAGTAAGGGGGGAGTTGTTCACAAGGTGTCTAAATGTGTCAATGAGTCTGTTAGTAAGGAGGGAGTTGTTCACAAGGTGTCTAAATGTGTCAATGGGTATGTTAGTAAGGAGGAGTTGTTCACAAGGTGTCTAAATGTGTCTATGAGTCTGTTAGTAAGGGGGGAGTTGTTCACAAGGTGTCTAAATGTGTCTATGAGTCTGTTAGTAAGGGGGGAGTTGTTCACAAAGTGTCTAAATGTGTCAATGAGTCTGTTAGTATGAGGGGAGTTGTTCACAAGGTGTCTAAATGTGTCAATGAGTATGTTAGTAAGGGGGGAGTTGTTCACAAGGTGCCTTAATGTGTCAATGAGTATGTTAGTAAGGGAGGAGTTGTTCACAAGGTGTCTAAATGTGTCAATGAGTCTGTTAGTAAGGGAGTTGTTCACAAGGTGTCTAAATGTGTCTATGAGTCTGTTAGTATGAGGGGAGTTGTTCACAAGGTGTCTAAATGTATCAATGAGTCTGTTAGTAAGGGAGGAGTTGTTCACAAGGTGTCTAAATGTGTCTATGAGTCTGTTAGTAAGGGAGGAGTTGTTCACAAGGTGTCTAAATGTGTCAATGAGTATGTTAGTAAGGGGGGAGTTGTTCACAAGGTGTCTAAATGTGTCTATGAGTCTGTTAGTAAGGAGGGAGTTGTTCACAAGGTGTCTAAATGTGTCTATGAGTCTGTTAGTATGAGGGGAGTTGTTCACAAGGTGTCTAAATGTGTCTATGAGTCTGTTAGTAAGAGGGGAGTTGTTCACAAGGTGTCTAAATGTGTCAATGAGTATGTTAGTAAGGGGGGAGTTGTTCACAAGGTGTCTAAATGTGTCTATGAGTCTGTTAGTAAGGAGGGAGTTGTTCACAAGGTGTCTAAATGTATCAATGAGTCTGTTAGTAAGGGGGGAGTTGTTCACAAGGTGTCTAAATGTGTCTATGAGTCTGTTAGTAAGGGGGGAGTTGTTCACAAGGTGTCTAAATGTGTCTATGAGTCTGTTAGTAAGGGGGGAGTTGTTCACAAGGTGTCTAAATGTGTCTATGAGTCTGTTAATAAGGAGGGAGTTGTTCACAAGGTGTCTAAATGTGTCTATGAGTCTGTTAGTAAGGGGGGAGTTGTTCACAAGGTGTCTTAATGTGTCTATGAGTCTGTTAGTAAGGGGGGAGTTGTTCACAAGGTGTCTAAATGTGTCTATGAGACTATTAGTAAGGGGGGAGTTGTTCACAAGGTGTCTAAATGTGTCTATGAGTCTGTTAGTAAGGGGGGAGTTGTTCACAAGGTGTCTAAATGTGTCTATGAGTCTGTTAGTAAGGGGGGAGTTGTTCACAAGGTGTCTTAATGTGTCTATGAGTCTGTTAGTAAGGGGGGAGTTGTTCACAAGGTGTCTAAATGTGTCTATGAGACTATTAGTAAGGGGGGAGTTGTTCACAAGGTGTCTAAATGTGTCTATGAGTCTGTTAGTAAAGGAGTTGTTCACAAGGTGTCTAAATGTGTCTATGAGTCTGTTAGTAAGGGAGGAGTTGTTCACAAGGTGAGGTGTCTAAATGTGTCTATGAGTCTGTTAGTAAGGGGGAGTTGTTCACAAGGTGTCTAAATGTGTCAATGGGTATGTTAGTAAGGGGGGAGTTGTTCACAAGGTGTCTAAATGTGTCTATGAGTCTGTTAGTAAAGGAGTTGTTCACAAGGTGTCTAAATGTGTCTATGAGTCTGTTAGTAAGGAGGGAGTTGTTCACAAGGTGTCTAAATGTGTCTATGAGTCTGTTAGTAAGGGAGGAGTTGTTCACAAGGTGTCTAAATGTGTCAATGAGTATGTTAGTAAGGGGGGAGTTGTTCACAAGGTGTCTAAATGTGTCTATGAGTCTGTTAGTAAAGGAGTTGTTCACAAGGTGTCTAAATGTGTCTATGAGTCTGTTAGTAAGGGGGGAGTTGTTCACAAGGTGTCTAAATGTGTCTATGAGTCTGTTAGTAAGGGAGGAGTTGTTCACAAGGTGTCTAAATGTGTCAATGAGTATGTTAGTAAGGGGGGAGTTGTTCACAAGGTGTCTAAATGTGTCTGAGTCTGTTAGTAAGGGGGGAGTTGTTCACAAGGTGTCTAAATGTGTCTGAGTCTGTTAGTAAGGGGGGAGTTGTTCACAAGGTGTCTAAATGTGTCTATGAGTCTGTTAGTAAGGGGGGAGTTGTTCACAAGGTGTCTAAATGTGTCTATGAGTCTGTTAGTAAGGGGGGAGTTGTTCACAAAGTGTCTAAATGTGTCTATGAGTCTGTTAGTAAGGAGGGAGTTGTTCACAAGGTGTCTAAATGTGTCTATGTGTCTGTTAGTAAGGGGGGAGTTGTTCACAAGGTGTCTAAATGTGTCTATGAGTCTGTTAGTAAGGGGGGAGTTGTTCACAAGGTGTCTAAATGTGTCTATGAGTCTGTTAGTAAGGGGGGAGTTGTTCACAAGGTGTCTAAATGTGTCTATGAGTCTGTTAGTAAGGGAGGAGTTGTTCACAAGGTGTCTAAATGTGTCTATGAGTCTGTTAGTAAGGGAGGAGTTGTTCACAAGGTGTCTAAATGTGTCTATGAGTCTGTTAGTAAGGGAGGAGTTGTTCACAAGGTGTCTAAATGTGTCTATGAGTCTGTTAGTAAGGGGGGAGTTGTTCACAAGGTGTCTAAATGTGTCAATGAGTCTGTTAGTAAGGGGGGAGTTGTTCACAAGGTGTCTAAATGTGTCAATGAGTCTGTTAGTAAAGGAGTTGTTCACAAGGTGTCTAAATGTGTCAATGAGTCTGTTAGTAAGGGGGGAGTTGTTCACAAGGTGTCTAAATGTGTCAATGAGTCTGTTAGTAAGGGGGGAGTTGTTCACAAGGTGTCTAAATGTGTCAATGAGTCTGTTAGTAAGGGGGGAGTTGTTCACAAGGTGAGGTGTCTAAATGTGTCAATGAGTATGTTAGTAAGGGGGGAGTTGTTCACAAGGTGTCTAAATGTGTCTATGAGTCTGTTAGTAAGGGAGTTGTTCACAAGGTGTCTAAATGTGTCTGAGTCTGTTAGTAAGGAGGGAGTTGTTCACAAGGTGTCTAAATGTGTCTATGAGTTGTTCACAAGGTGGGTGAGGGTCATTATTCTACTGTCAAACTGACTTCAGGGGATGCCAAGTGCTACCCCCCCCCCCGTACCATGGTAGTGGTGTATGGTGTACATCATGAATAGCCCTGCACAATGCGGTACCAGATAAAACACTGCTTGTATACATTGGGTATATGTGTGTTCTATAGGTCGATATTGTCCTGCATCATTAGCATCAGGTTTGACTAATGAGTTTGGCCTCTTCATCTTTATAACAATATAAAACATGAACCTATATAAAACATGTATGAGCAGTCGATGGACACTCACACGGCTACATTGACTATTACCATCATTAATGCCAGTCATCGCCTCACCAACACACCTTAATTCTCAACAATGACATTATCAGTAGTTGTGTGCTCATACCGTAAATCCCCGGTCATAAGCCGGCCCCGGTCATAAGCCGGGGGGTTGAGTTCAGGCAAAATCTATAAGCCGGTTTTGGTGCATTTTAGACTTTTGCAAAAACCCCGATCATAAGCCGGGGGTGAGTTAAGCCCCTTGACGCCCCCTTACCCCCCCTAAAACTAAAAAATCTCACCAATTTTTGAGGAAAATTAGCCATATTTCTATCAATTTTTTATAGAGTTCTTACAGAAAACACATTGAAATGAACTTGTATGGTAAAAATCGTACATATTAAAGTAATTTTATTTTCTATTGATTTTTATTGAAATTTGGTAAAAAATTACTTAAAATTTTTAAAAACCCTGGTCATAAGCCGGGGGGACTTTGGGAAAAATTTAGAAGCCGGTTTGGGCCCAAAATAGGAAAAAAAAATCCGGCTTATGACCGGGCATTTACGGTAATGGTTAGTGTAAACCATGATTTAGTTACAGTACACAGGCACACAGTGACTCCTGTATTGTGGTACAGCCAGCATGGTTCATGATTTAGTTACAGTACACAGGCACAGTCACCTACACACAGTCACCTACACACGGTCACCTACACACGGTCACCTACACACGGTCACCTACACATGGTCACCCACACACCGTCACCCACAAACGGTCACCCACACACCGTCACCTACACACGGTCACCTAAACACGGTCACCTACACACCGTCACCTACACACGGTCACCCACACACAGTCACCCACACGGTCACCTACACACGGTCACCTACACACAGTCACCTACACACGGTCACCCACAAACGGTCACCCACACATGGTCACCTACACATGGTCACCTACACACGGTCACCTACACACGGTCACCTACAAATGGTCACCTACACATGGTCACCTACACACGGTCACCTACACACGGTCACCTACAGTCACCCACAGTCACCCACAAGGTCACCTACACATGGTCACCTTTACACGGTCACCTACACACGGTCACCTACAGTCACCAATCACCTACACACGGTCACCCACACAAGGTCACCTACACATGGTCACCTACACACGGTCACCTACACACAATCACTTACACACAATCACCTACACACGGTCACCTACACAGTCACCAATCACCTACACACGGTCACCTACAGTCACCAATCACCTACACACGGTCACCTACAGTCACTTACACACGGTCACCCAGTCACCAATCACCCACACAAGGTCACCCGCAGTCACCTACACAGTCACCTAGTCACCTACACACAGTCACCTACACAGTCACCTACACAGGAGGCAGCATGGTTTATGTTCCACCAGCAATGTTTGGTACAGCCTCAAGATAACAGCTACAAACACAACTTACTTGCATTTTTCTCTTTTTTTTAAACATCACATTTTGTTTCTTATATTTCAACTGTAGCTGTACTAAGTATGTTATATCATAACTCACCATATCGTGCGTCACTGAGGCTGGTGAGGTCGTAGAAGCTGTGCTGTTTGCCGTCCACCTCCACCGTCCTCACGCTAGCACTGAAGGGGTTCGTCTGTCCTGTAAATACATACAAACAGAACACATTATTTCCTGTACCTGCTATCAGTTATCATAACATGCACAAGGTATAAATATACACTGTTTCATTGTTCCAATGGAAAGAACGCGGCGGCCGGGGAATGATCATGTGTGTGCAGCGGACAGCTTTCGTCACTATGCCGGCCTTCCTTCCCGGGGAAGGATTGACAGTGTTCTATACACTCACAAAACCCGATGTTCTAGTTTCAAGTTTCAAATTTTTTATGTCCAGGAAAGAATACAGGATTCACCATTTCGGAGATCTCCCTGTTTATCCACCTGGGAGATATCAACAAGAAAAATATCTCAATGTTCAATGCAAATAAATGTTATGCAGATATCAAGACCTTGTTATACAGTAGCCTTAAGGGCGCTATCATCAATTAACAACATTTTTGAACAACATAGGACAGATAAAAGTAGATAGTAACACAAAAGGACACACACTCAGACAGACAGGACAGACCAGGTTTACAATCAGATACATTAGGAGCAATAATTTTAGGTCAGGTCACAGTGGCCACTATGCTTCTGCCCTCATAGTGATGGTAGAAAAAGGCGGTGAGGCCACACCAAAAAAATAAGTTGGTCTACGGATCGCCCTCTCCACATTTTCAGAAATACAAATTTTTTTTTCTTTTGTCTACGGATTTCGCTCGCTTCAGTTTCTACAAGTTTTCTCTTTGTGATGTTTGGCAAAATTTTTAAAAAAATAAAATTTGTTCGCTCGCCTCAATTTCCCAGCAAGGAATCCATTGGACACCAAAAAATTCTTAAAAAAAGAAGGTGTGGCCTGAGTTTTTTTTCTACTTTTGTCTTAAAGTCCTTATTTGGGACTACCCAGCGTAAATCAGGGTCCAGAGTTTGGACTGTGTATGCTACAAACTACTAAGACAATGACTGCGGGTGGAGAACGTTCTCATCCACCTCTCGCCGTTGGCAAGAGACAACGAAAGAAGCCTATACCTCAAAAATGATAACGATATGACAAGTTGTAAATGTATTTTCTCCTAACCTATGAGGCCTTTTATGAAAATAATGGTGGCAATATATGCACCAGATCAAGCGGTTTACGTTAATCCATGTTTCATTGCTGGATGGCGGATATATATGCCTGGAGCAGACTGATTATGATGGTTATGTCTCATTTACCCTCACTGTATGGCCCGGCCAAACCTGGTACTAGAAACGTGGCTCTGCCGCATTAAATAGTCTGGTGTGTTTGATATCATACAAAATTGATGTAACCCTGACAAGTCGCCCCCCTCCCCCCCAATGCTGCATTCTGGCTACATTAGAGTGCCTGGTTTTGGTTTGGTTTGGTTGATTTTACATCCACTAATAGTACTTAAAAGTTAGCAGACATTTCTGTGGTTCGCAGACATCAAGTCCTTTCTTTTCTTTTTGGACAGGTTTTTAAAAGCTGCTTGTCCAAACAGCTAGACAGGTATTTATATGCTGCTTGCCCGACACAGCAGTGACGGAATCTATGAATGACAGAATCTATGAGATGAATGACCGCATCTATGAAGAGCGCTGAGGAGGAAAACTGCTACCGGGACTTCCTTCCCCTACTCTTTTCGAAGGATAGCAAGAGTTCTTTTATTTGCCTGGTCC
Source organism: Acholoe squamosa (assembly GCA_949317995.1). Classification (NCBI taxonomy): domain Eukaryota; kingdom Metazoa; phylum Annelida; class Polychaeta; order Phyllodocida; family Polynoidae; genus Acholoe; species Acholoe squamosa. Next base: position 115,698,597 of record OX439036.1, read on the forward strand.
CATAGGCAGGGCCAGGACAAACCACAGCCTTTGATGACTCAGATGTGGTTCACTGCGGGGGAATCCCATGGCAAAAGGCAAGCATGTATACCCAGGCCCGCACTGCCAGCTGCCTACATGCCCATCCAAAGAAACCCCATGCAACAAGAAGCCAAAAGAAAAGTTTGTCGCCCCACTCCACAGGGCTATGTGAGAGATTTAGCTTATGTTGTACACACTATGTCAGACAGTCACAGTGTGCTGATCACGGCTATGTGAGAGATTTACCTTCATGTTGTACACACTATGTCAGACAGTCATGGTGTTTGATCACGGCTATGTGAGAGATTTACCTTCATGTTGTACACACTATGTTAGACAGTCATGGTGTTTGATCACGGCTATGTAAGAGATTTACCTTCATGTTGTACACACTATGTTAGACAGTCATGGTGCACTGATCACGGCTATGTGAGAGATTTACCTAATGTTGTACACACTATGTCAGACAGTCATGGTGCTCTAATTAACGGCTATGTGAGAGATTTACCTTCATGTTGTACACACTATGTCAGACAGTCACAGTACGCTGATCACGGCTATGTGAGAGATTTACCTAATTTTGTACACACTATGTCAGACAGTCATGGTGCTCTAATTAACGGCTATGTGAGAGATTTACCTTCATGTTGTACACACTATGTCAGACAGTCACAGTACGCTGATCACGGCTATGTGAGAGATTTACCTAATGTTGTACACACTATGTCAGACAGTCATGGTGCGCTGATCACGGCTATGTGAGAGATTTACCTAATGTTGTACACACTATGTCAGACAGTCATGGTGCGCTGATCACGGCTATGTGAGAGATTTACCTAATGTTGTACACACTATGTCAGACAGTCATGGTGCACTGATCACAGCTATGTGAGAGATTTACCTTCATGTTGTACACACTATGTCAGACAGTCATGGTGCGCTGATCACGGCTATGTGAGAGATTTACCTTCATGTTGTACACACTATGTCAGACAGTCACGGTGCGCTGATCACATCTATGTGAGAGATTTACCTTCATGTTGTACACACTATGTCAGACAGTCTTGGTGCGCTGATCACGGCTATGTAAGAGATTTACCTTCATGTTGTACAAACTATGTCAGACAGTCACGGTGCGCTGATCACAGCTATGTGAGAGATTTACATAATGTTGTACACACTATGTCAGACAGTCACAGTACGCTGATCACAGCTATGTAAGAGATTTACCTTCATGTTGTACACACTATGTCAGACAGTCATGGTGCTCTGATCACGGCTATGTGAGAGATTTACCTTCATGTTGTACACACTATGTCAGACAGTCATGGTGCTCTGATCACGGCTATGTGAGAGATTTACCTTCATGTTGTACACACTATGTTAGACAGTCATGGTGCACTGATCACGGCTATGTGAGAGTGATGTTGTACACACTATGTCAGACAGTCACGGTGTGCTGATCACGGCCTGGTACATGAGATTTACCTTCATGTTGTGTATACACCATGGTAGACATGTTCCTCCTTACATGTAACACAGTTTACATGATCCTCCTCCTGCTGCGTGTCGCTAACACCAGTAACCCCATCATAAAGAACGATATCCACCCCTACTGATGTACAACACAGAGATTCTTCTAACAATGGCTGAATGTTGTGAAATACTATTAGACTGTTTCGCTGTGTTTAATACTGCTGCTGCTGCTATGGTGCTACCTGCCTCAGTCTGTCATCATGTCATGACGTCACAGGGGTGGGACCGGGCTCGGCTCTATCTTAATGACCCGCTTTTTTCCCCTTCAAACCGTACATGTGAATGTGAGTTGTGGCTAACTAACCATTCTTGTATACATGTGTTGCAGGTACCAGTCATCCTTTGGAATAAACAGGATACCAGAGCAGCATCATTCCCCTCAAGTCTGCTGCTGCTATGGGTGTCATAAAGTCTGACCTCATCCCAGTAAAACTCACCATGCGTGGTTTGTTTGTTTGTTTGTTTGTTTAGTTTTACGTCCAGGGGCCATAAAGGAACTCAGACATTCAAGGTTTCTCGGACATTAAGTCCTTTCTTTTCTGTTTGGACAGGTATTTATATGCTGCTTGCCCGACACAGCAGTGACCGAATCTATGAATGATCGAATCTATGAGATGAATGACCGCATCTATGAGGAGGGGTGAGGGGGAAAACCGCTACCGGGGCTTCATTCCCCTACTCTTTTCAAAGGATAGCAAGTGTTCTTTTATTTGCCTGGTCCCATAGACAGGGCCAGACAAACCACGGCCTTTGATCACTCAGACGTGGTTCACTGAGGGAGAATCCCATGGCAAAAGGCAAGCATGTACGCCTGGGCCCGCGCATATGGACACCAGCTGCCCACATGCTCACCCCAAGACACAAGAAACCCCAAGTTTGTCGCCTTTTACGAATCTGGTATGCCCACTGGTAGAATGGAAGGAGGAAAATTCCTCCTTCGTGGACTCCCAATGAAGTTATTCTGCTCCTCCATGCCCTCACATGAAGGTCCCCACTCAAAGAGGACCTTGGGGTCATTGGTGCTGTCGTTGTGCACGCTGCCACACAAGAGCAAGGCAGGGCCATCCATTCTACTGGGCTAATTTGTTATGTGTCTGACACAATGGTGAAAGCCTTCCTCTGCAGGGAGGTCCTGATTGCTCTGGGCATCAAGTTCAAGTTCAAAATATTTTATTGACTAGAAAAGCGTACAACTCGCCCTTTCGGCGTCCCACGTGCTTAACTCTTCTAGGAGAGTCTGGAGGGAACTCTCACAGGTAAAAAATGTCTAAGGCTGTTCCACAGGCACAAGTATGATTGACTATCATGTACTATGGCCATAACTCACCAGGGCTGCAATGTTAGAAATTGATGTATAGTCAATCAGATAATAAGATTGTGTAAGTGATCCTGTTCTTAAAGGGCTAAAAGTCAGTGATGCCTATGTGCAAGGTTTAAAGGTTCCCTTTAGAGAGGTGCCTGGCTAACACTCTTGTAGTGGTGTTTTGTGATTGGCTAGAGTGGAACTAGTTGAGTACCTCAAGGGACACAGAGTGTTAGTGCATCATACCAACCTTAGGGTAATAAGGCCTTTGAATGGTTGTACATATATGTAGGTGGCCTGTTAAAGGGTTAAGGATTACCCAGAGGTGTGACAACTTCAATACTCTATTCCCATGTGTAAATAATCTGCTAGTTGCCCTCTTAATATGCCTTGTCAGCACAATAGATTTATACAGGGTCCCTGTCCTATAAAGTAACAGCTTTGCAATGCTTATGGAGACACTGTATCTGCAAAATATGGTAAGGTTTAGATAGAAGTAAATACTTGATTGACGTCTAGTCAATCAAGTAATTATATATGTTTCTGAGGCTTAAAAATACTTTCACATACCTCAATAACTTATAAACCATAGCAATGCTATTTAATGTGAGAACTTAACAACACTACATATATATATATATATATATATATATATATATATATATATATATATATATATATATATATATATATATACATACAGATTCAACATATCTGCCCTCCACTCATTGGTAAAAATAGTTAACAAGCCTTTTCTTTATTTCTTTTTTAAACTTGTCTTTGTCATCTAGCCATCTCACAGCCCAGCAAAGGGCGTCCCGTTGTGAGAAGGCCTGATAGACTGGGTCTTTTTATAAGAGTGGCTGATTTAGGCGCAGCTTGTAGAATTTTCGGTGCATGTGTACCCCTTGTACCCAGAGACGGAATTACCAATACTTGACCAGTATTTGTCAGTCTATGGCACAGAGTTAGCTGCATATATATTCTTCTATTCATCCTGACTTCCTGGCAATGGCTGCTCTCTCTACATTGGCCGCTATGGGGGACTCTGATTACCTGGACTGCTCATGCCCAAGATGCCAAGAACAGCCACCACCCCTACCCACCTGCTTGCCATTGGGCCTATCACCAACTGAGGACAACATGGGGGCTCTAAAAGACTGGCTCCTTGACTACTACAGCACCACTACGTTCAATGTGTGTGAGCATCAGCCACTACCCCTCATGCGTTGTGAACCTCTCGAGCTACATGTTGATCCCAATGCTACACCAGTGCATGTACACAAGCCTGCTCTTGTTCCCATCCACTGGCAGGAAAAGTATTTGTTAATCTGGAACGGGATGTACGTATAGGTGTACTTGAACGCGTCAGTCCCAACACCCCCACCACATGGTGGTCCAGGATGGTGTTCACAGGCAAAGCCGATGGCTCTCCAAAGAGGACAGTTGACTTGCAGCCACAGAACCGGCACTCTGTCCGCCAAACCCATCATGTCCCCACACCTTTCCTGCTGGCTGACAGTGTTCCAGAGGGTATGAGGTAGACCATCACAGATGCTTGGAATGGTTATCACTTAGTACCCATTCATGAGGAAGACCATCACATTACCACATTCATCACACCATGGGGGCAGTACAGGTACAAGGTGGATTCCTGTTGAGTGGAGATGCCTACAACCAACGGTTTGATGCCATTATGGCTGACTTCCCGAGCAAGGTAAAATGTGGATTATACATGCATGTGGGCGGAATCCATTGAAGCAGCTTTCTCCCAGGCCTGCGAATGGTTGGATCTCTGTGCTTACAATGGCATCACCCTGAACCCTAAGAAATTCCAGTTTGCCCAAGAAACTGTTGACTTTGCGGGCCTCACCATCACTTTGACCAATATATGTCCCAGCGCCAAGTTCCTGATTGCAATCAGGAACTTCCCTGCCCCAACTGACATCACTAGAGCATGAGCATGGTTTGGTTTGATCAACCAGGGAGCCTATGCATTTGCCATGACCCGCCAGATGAAGCCGTTTCGCACCCTGCTCAAACCCTCCACAAAGTTCCAGTGGACAAGAGAATTGGACCACCTATTCCAGCAGTCCAAAGACATTATAATCTCAGAGATCAGAGAGGGTGTTCGCCTCTTTTTTGACCCCTCTCGCATCACATGCCTGGCCACAGACTGGTCGGTTGATGGCATTGGATTCTTTTTGATGCTCAAGTACTGCCAATGCCTCACCCGCACCCCTGCATGCTGCCATGATGGCTGATGAGCAGGTATGTCCCTACTGAGGGGGATGCTTTGGGAGTGGCATATCCACTCCATCAGACACGCTATTATGTCCTGGGCTGCGAGGATCTAATTGTTGCCACAGACCACAAGCCACTACTACAAGTACTCAATGACAGATCCCTCACAGACATCAGTAAGGCCTAAAAAAAAAGGTTGTGTTTCTGGTTGCCCTACCTAATTTGAGAAATCCACAATACCTAGACATTTTTTCTCATATTTGATTTCTTTTTTTTTAAGAATCCAGTCCTTATGCGATTTAATAGTCCAATCTATAATGAGGATCTAAGTATGAATGACGTCAAATAAAGGGAAATGGAAGTCAAAAGCGGCTGAAAGAAGATTTAACGCATGCAATGCACGACTGGCCCAGGTCTTCCACAGTATTATGATAAAAAGCCTACCACAGGGGTCTGTCACTGTAGTGACATTCTGCTCGAGCGTCCTCAGTGCTAAAGCTTATGGACAATGAACCAATTAGCGCTCGTATTTTTCATTGGCGAATAACTCCTCTCTTGGTGAGTTAACATCCCACTGTATCAGGAGGTGTTGAAGAAGAATATATATCATCTATATATCGCCTAAGAGATTGTATTTCTCTTACATTTTGTTATAATCCAGAAGTTTCGATAGCACCGTAAGGCGATCATCTCGCTGTCTGCCATTTTGGATTTTGATGTTCAGTGCGCATGCGCGACCCACTCCTTGTCGGAAGTAGATTTAACTTGAAATTAATGGCTTTTTGAATATAATCCATGCATCTTTGGCAATATCAATCGAATTGAATAGCCATAACAAGAACATGGCGGTCGTATTAACATGTTTGCTACATGAACAGTCTTAACCAGTCCTATACAAAAACTAAATAATCTTTTTTGGAAACCATCGCATTGTATGAACGGTCTTCAACTTACCTGCTGAAAAAAAGCTTCTTAATTGGACAATTCCCGTAGGAGCCAATGTCCTATGGCCATCGCAAAATTCTATCGCACAATGCTATCCGATGGATATTTCATGACAAAAAGCTCCCAAACTGTAAGGTTTGTTCTGTAGCCTTTTTCATAGGTAAACAAAGTTTTTTTACGGGAATGGTTACCAGCTACAGAAAGACAAGGACCTAAGTAACATGCATCAACTTTCCATTAATTTTTAGACCCATATTTTGTAGAAGAAATTCCCATTTAAAGTCAGCCATCTTGATTTGCGGTCCACGGCTGAAAAGGCACCGCCAATAGCCCAGGAAGATCTGGGCCAATAATTATTTAGCAATGTAAAGCAACATCAGTGTCTGATCAATTGCACAAACTACTAGATGACTAGGTGACACAGGTGCTAAAAAACGTGACTTTTAATTTTTTTTTTTGCCTCTGGGCACTAGGTATTTGAGGGTCATTTTGAAACTTTATTTTTTGCCTCTTCCCCCCCCCCCCAAAAGTTTCATCTACAAAATCCTGTAATCCAAGTTATTTTAATGGGGTGGCCTAAGTGGTCCCTGAGCAAGATTGAACTTCACCATCAGCTATCCCCCAAAAAAGAAAAAAGGTCATGTAATGTCACAACTGTTACTACACAAACCTTAGGACAAGTATGGTAAAATTTAGGTACCGTAAAATCCCCACGTATAGGACACAGATTTGCACAAGAATACTCTCAGATGCATCCTAAAATGACCAAAATCTTATGCCAGGTGAGTCCTATTATATAGGATTTAGCCTAAGTCAGGGTGCATCCTATACGTGAGGGGCATCCTATACACAAGGATTTACGGTATCAACTGTCCAAAATTGGCAGAATTTGCAACGTTTCATGACCAATAGACCTTTTTTCAAGCCCCAACCAGAAACACAACTTTTTTTTTGGCCTAATTGGCGGCTCCTGAATCTAAAGGAGAAAACCCTGCCCTACAGGTTTACAGTAGTTCATGTGCCTGGCAAAAAGAATCAGGGGCCCGATGCTGCCTCCCGACATCCCTTCGGCCAGCCTGATCGCCTCTACCTGCCCAGTGAACCACCCGTATCCGAAGTCATTGTCCACATCTCACCTACGTTCTGCAATGAGACTACTCAGCCTGTGATCTGAGGGCACAGACACATCGCCTGCAGATGATGTGTCTATCATGGCTGCTGCCACATCTGCCCTAAAGGCCGTCCACCCTGTGATCACATGGGACATGGTACGTCAGGCCACGGCATCTGACCCTACTTTTGTGAAACTTATCAGCCAACTTGAAAATGGGTTTCCCTCAGAGTCGCGTGACTTTCCGTATGACTTACGCCCATTCCACCGCTATGTTGACCACGTGTGTGGTAGATGGTGTGGTTCTCATGGGCCAACATATTGTCATTCCACTCACACTCTGCCCAACTATTTCGAATGCCCTTCATGCTGCCCACCAGGGTGTCAGTGCCATGCGAGCGGCTGTGGACTCTGTTTATTGGCCAGATATCGCTGAGGACATTGCAAGTATCAGGGATCAGTGCTCTCATTGCCACCGTATAACCAAGTCCAGCCCCATGCAACCGCCAGCGGAGATCCCTCACCCGGTATACCTGTTCCAGATGGTGTATGCTAACTACTTTACTTTCAAAGGAACAGACTATGTTGTGGTTGTGGACAGGTACTCTAACTGGCCCATGGTGTTCAAGTCAGAGTCTGGTGCAGATGGTCTGGTCAGACGACTCCGTAAGACATTTGTAACATTTGGCATAGCTGAAGAGCTGAACTCAGATTGGGGCCCTCAGTTTAAGTCTGGGAAGGCACAGGCCTTCCTTCAAGAATGGGCTGTCAGACACCGCCTCACATCAGTTGCCAACCCACATGCTAACTGTCGGGCCGAGCTAGCAGTGAAAACAGTCAAACATATGTTGATGGGTAACACAGGCCCTACCGGATCTCTAGATGTTGAAAAATTCCAGCGTGCTATGTTGATGTACAGGAACTCTGTTGACCCCGAGACAAAGGCCTCACCGGCACTGATTCTATTTGGTCGACCCATACCCATGCCATTCCAATCCTGATGGGCTGGTATACCCCTCATGAGACACGGACATAGCTGATGTTTCACCATGAGAAGGCCCTTGCACAGCACCACTTCTGAGAATATGAGAATTGGAGTGCCCATACCAGAGAGTTGCCTGAGCTCAAAGTGGGTGATCATATTTATATACAGAACTTGCTGGGTAACCATCCCAAACGCTGGGAGCGACTTTCTTTTGATATGTTACACTCCCCTTACCTCAAAAAAATGACAGAGGGGATTCAAGGGGGTGCGGGGGACCCTAGCTACACATAGTTTTTTGAATTTTGAAAATCCATTCAGTAGAACCAAAGTTATGATTTATTTATTTTGACAATATTCTTCAACTCTAGGTGCGCCTTATACGCGAGGTGCGCCTTATACGCGGGACATTACGGTAATACTGCTTCATTAGATCACACACCACCTGTGTCTATGTCCGGGGACGAGCCAGGGATGGATCAGCCATCCATGGATCCAGTGCCACTGCCTGCTCCTAGCTCCACACAGGCCCCAGAGCCCTTGGGTTAGGAACCCTCAGCTGATGACAGTGCTCCGCCAACAACTGCAGGGCGTCCCACCTTGCCAAGAGCCCTCTCTCGCCTACAGCCTCATAATAGGGCTGGTGCCAGGGAGCTCCTACCTGCCACTCTGCGAGGGCGAAGTGAATGCATGCAGGATTGTGAAGAGACTGCTTAACTATGTGTAAGGGTTTGTGGCCTTACGGACCTGGGGGGTTCGGGTCTTACGATTCGGAAAGAAAGAGTAAGACAGTATTCCAAGTGTATGCCAACGGTTAGGTTTATTACTTAATGCACACTCACGGCTGCCGGATGATATCAAAGAGGCAGCTAATATTAAAAGACAGTGGTTTACATAGTGTGGAGGCCAGAAGGGCCTCTGACGTAGCGGCTGAGCCCTGGGCTTTATATACGGACCCAGGTGTTCGTCGTCAGATGTCCCCACAGACCCGGATCGGTGCTGCCACCTATCCGGAACCTGAGGAACGTCCGACGACTCGACTCACCCGCCACGTCAGACGGTACCCAACTCCTATGGTTTAGTAAAGTGTACCTCTACATATGCAACACTGACATTTTTGCCTGCCTTCAATTTTATCATACTCTCAAAACCTTGCCTCCCATGGGGGGGAGATAACTAACCATTCTTGTATACATGTGCTGCAGGTAGCAGTTATCCTTTTCCATACCACTCCTGGTCATATCAACTGGGGGAAGGAGAGTGATATTCAAAGAACTGGACATTATTTTATTTCATGGGAAGTTGTACACGCAACCAGCATATCTTCTTTCTGTGTTCCTGGTTTTCTTATTCATGTATTATGTATATCTGTTCACTTATGTGCTTGTCGTCAAGATGATCTATGTTGTTGTGTTGGAAAAGGATTTCACCCTTTGGAATAAACAGGAAGATAAAGATGTTCATTTAGTGGCTGGTGCAATAACAGCTACAGGTATCTCAGTAATATGTTGATGAGGGACTATTGTGACGCTTCACATGACACACCATTCACTATATATAACACAGTGACAGAGGTAAATACAACTTCTGTACATAACAGTTAAACTGCATGGAAACTGGCTGTAAGGCCATTTAAGGCACACACTACAATTGATTTTATTTTACTACCATAATCTCTCGCGTAGAAGACGTGGCGCGTGCATAAGACGCATCCCCAACTCAGGAAAGGCTGGTTTGCATATAAGACGCACCTCTCAGGGGTGATTTTTGTAAATTCAGTACTGTTCTATAGTAAAAAGACCCCGCGTACAAGACACACCCCCTTCTTGGGGAAAACCTGTAAGACGCACCTGGCCTTTGTTTGGCGTATAAGGCGCGTTTTATACGTGGGAGATTCAGTACTTGGTTTTATTTCTACCATGTAACTATCTTATTTCAATCTTTAAATTTCACTACAGAATCCATGTTCTGTTATCACGGAGGCACCTATTTAAATGATAAGATACGGTAGGTTTGAGGACAGGGGCCAAGATGTAAACAGATATGCAAGTATTCTGTTAAATCATGCATGTACAACACATATCATGTGTTACATGAGTTGTCATGGCAATCTGCTGACGTTGCCACAATTCTATGTGCTACACAAGGTTTAACACTTCTATCTGTAAGCTGCACAATCTGAGTTTTACCCTGGTTCTCCATGTACACCTTGTATGTGAGGGTAACCCGCTATTGTGCCTTTATGGAGTCATCTCTAGGTACAACTTAAATGTCTAACCCAGTATTGTGCCTTATGGAGTCATCTCTAGGTACATCTTGTATGTCTAACCCACTATTGTGCCTTATGGAGTTATCTCTGGGTACACCTTGAATGTAAGGGTAACCCACTATTGTGGCTTATGGAGTCATCTCTAGGTACACTTTGTATGTCTAACCCTATATTGTGCCTTATGGAGTCATCTCTAGGTACACCTTGTATGTAAGAGTAACCCAGTATTGTACATTACTGAGTCATCTCTAGGTACACCCTGCATTGTGCCTTATGGATTCATGTCTAGGTACAAATAAAAATCAGCTTCAGGGCATGGTCATTTTTTTATCAAGGTTGGGGCGGGGTGTGCTTGATTTTGAGGGAGGGGCTGTAAAAAAACTTGGGGGAGGGGGTAAAAAATAAGCCTCTCATTATAATGGGGTGACATGTGACATGGGGACCTCCCATCTACAAAATATAATGGATTAGAAATATGCCTATGGTCATACCGGTACCGGATTATTTTGGAACCACCTCTTAATGACCTTTTCTCAAGTTTTATTTCAAGTTCCTAGTGTCAATTTCTTCTGAGGAACAGTGATTTAAGTGTTCCAGGTATTTCTGACCACAACTAGCATAATCACAAAATTTGAACCCTGATTAAACTCCTAAGTATGGGTTATTGTGGTAGAATATTGGGGTCATTTTGTGGTCTTTGGATGGTCATAACGTCACTTTGAATTAAGATAGAGACTTCATTCAAAAAGCAAATCCACTTCTTTTCTTGAGATCTATCCAATAGTATGCAGATAGAATAGATAATATAACGTTTTGAAAAACTAGGTAAGTGCCTACAGTCACTGGCCGACAAAAAACAGGAAAACTGGACTTTTGGACACATATGTGTCCAAAAGACTATATAATCCCAGGAATTTAACATGATTAATACAGGTATCTTTGAATAAAAAAGCAAAAATTTCTGGTAAACCAGGAAAAGTGGCATCACTGCTATCATGTTCATTGATTATAAATGATTAAGACATATGTACTTGTATTTGATAGGTTTTGAGGGGTGTGTGACTGACATGGACATGGTGGTCATGGAAGTCGGAACCACAACCTGGCACAGGCTGTCAGACCTCACCCTGTCCCTGGACAGATTTGCGACCTGTCAATGTGACAGACTGCCAGTGTCCTGTCTATCTCAGTGTGTGGACTTTGATCCAGCCCTGCACCAAGGCAAGGATGAATTCAGTGATTCTTTCATTTCACTTGCACAGATCATGTTTGTTTACCAAATTTAGGCCATTTCTTTGACTGAATACACTTGAATTATTGAGCCATTTTGTGTTTAATACCGGACCATTAACATTAGGAGTGTCTACAAGAAGAATTTGACATAAGTGTTGCATCACGATGACAATAATTAGAACAATCCGTGCGAGTGACTGATCTGATGTGTAAGGTGGGAGTGGACTCTGTTATCTCCAACTGCGTCTGGACTTGGACGGACGTGATGTGTGCAAAACTTGTCACTAACTTCGCGTTCCTGAACAACCACGGCTAAAACAATACCATTCCGTGTGTCTAACGTGGTCATTATTGGTTTAAGTTACCAAAAGCAAAATATCTTAGTTGTAAAGTGTCAGTGACATGTTAAAATACACATAAAAAGTCAGGATCCGGTAAACGTCCCTACCTTCTCCGGCCATTGTGGACCTGTCCAATGACACGCGCTGCGCCGACCTCAGTCTCCCCCTGAGGTTTGGTTTGTAGTAGCACACGCTCGAGGCGTTCGGGCAGCGGTTTTCGATCAATATGCAGTGCATGCTGGGATGGGGTGACCTCGAACGCTAACTACACTACCTTAGCTTGTTCCCTCCACCCCCTTCCCACCCAGCCAGGTCTGGCTAGGTACCAGTCCCTTACTATGCTTGGGAGGGTAGTAAGTTGACTCAGGGATCAACATTGACCCACATGGGGTAGACCAATAGGGGGTGGCCTTACAAACCAGCATTGATCCCTCGGCCGTACTCCGAACGCACCGAATCGAGGCGTTCGGAGTACGGCCGAGGGATCAATGCTGGTTTGTAAGGCCACCCCCCATTGGTCTACCCCATGTGGGTCAATGTTGATCCCTGAGTCAACTTACTACCCTCCCAAGCTTAGTTAGGGACTGGTACCTACCCAGACATGGCTGGGGTGGACAGGGGTAGAGGGAACAAGCTAAGGTTGTGTAGTTAGCGTTCGAGGTCACCCCTACCCACAATGCACTGCATATGGTTAGAAAACCGCTGCCCGAACGCCTCAGGTACTGCGGTGTGCTAGGAGAGTGAGGCCCGGCAGGCACCTGTCACGGTCTGTGATTGGCTGGATTCAGGTTGATCTTCACTAGAGGTTGTTGTAGGTTTGTGTTACAGCGACTTGTGATGGAGAAAGGTGCGTGTTTTGTACACTAGATGTCACTGTAGGCAGACATTAGTACAATACCAGCGCCTTCGGCGCTGGGATAGTGTAAACGGCCCATGTATTAATGTTAGGGACCCTCCCCCCATCCTGCGTATCTTGCGCACACCCTCCCCCACCCTGCGTATCTTGTGCACACCCTCCCCCCATCCTGCATATCATGCGCACACCCTCCCTCATCCTGCGTATAATGTGTACACCCTCCCCCCATCCTGCATATCATGCGCACACCCTCCCCCACCCTGCGTATCTTGCGCACACCCTCCCCCATCCTGCGTATCATGCGCACACCCTCCCCCACCCTGCGTATCTTGCGCACACCCTCCCCCATCCAGGGTATCATGTACCGTAAAACGGGGATACTTTGGCCCACTTTTTGGATATTTCCGAAAAATTAGCATGATAGCTGTGCAAGTATTGCAGAAATAACTATTGTTAGTTTGAGTTTTAGTCAGTATCTTTCAGATGTATGTGTAATTCTAAAATTTTGTGTCCAGCAAGCACTAGATTTACATCGAAATAGGTTGGGGCAAAGTTACCCTTACTTCGGGACAACATTGGCCCACAAGGGATTCCCTATGGTAGTATTTTTCTTATTTTTTCACAACCAAATATTGGGTCAAAGTTACCCCTAAAAACTTTGTCAATATAAAGAACATTCTTAGAAAGTATCAGTAGTATAATAGATGGTCTTTTCTGAATATTATCCAGAAAAGACCATCATATTTGGATTATCCAGAGAAGACCTCCTATTTTTAGATTATTTATAAAAGAGGTCGTTTATAGATATATTTAATTTATCTATAAAAGAGGTCGTTTATAGATATATTTAATTTATCTATAAAAGAGGTCGTTTATAGATATATTTAGAATCCAGAAAAGACCTGTATTTTTGAGAAAATGTAGATTGCAAGTGAAACGAGAAGTCATAATATTTTTATTTTTTCTTTATTGTTCTTTTTGAGACATATCATATAGTCAGACAATCCAACAGATAATCCAATTTATTCCTTTATCGTTTATGAATAGAGAGGCGGAGAATGAGTTACAATAACAATGAATAACATAATTGGAATCTTCATGAATAATGTGATTCATTGAACCAATACCATAGTAAATTTTCGTCACCTAGTTCTTTGTTAGAATCAACTTTAAGAATTCCTCTAAAGACATTAATTCATTTTCGGAGGGGTCCATTTCATGAGAACCTTTTTCATCGGTTGGTTCTTCTTCCGCCGAATAAAATTCTTGTTCTTCAGACAACGTTTCATCAGCTAAATGAGATTGTTCTATATCTGATTCTTCAGACGAGTCACTTTCTCCAGAATCACTTTCTTCACAGTCGTTTTTTTCTTTCAATGAAGCAGATATCTTTTTGCCTGATCCAAAACCTTGATCATTTCTTTCGGTTTTATCAGGTGTACATACTTCTTCTAGCTCAGGGATGAGAATTTTTTCTAATATTACTTGAGCTATTTGATCTCCATGTTTTATTTCGAAGACCTCATTTCCAAAATTAAACAGCAAAACACCTATTTTTCCCCTGTAGTCTTCATCTATTACCCCTGCTCCTACATCGATGAAATGATTAAGAGCAAGTCCTGATTTTGGTGCTATGCGACCATAGCATCCTGCAGGTATGCAAAGTATTATATCAGTTTGTACCAATTTTTTTTCTTTAGCAGGAATAATATAATCATAAGCACTATATAAATCAAACCCTGCAGATTTTTTTGTGGATCTGGTTGGCTTCAATGCTTTTGTTGATGCTTTAACATAATGCATAATAGGTTGGAGAATAGGTGAGGCAGGCAGTAAAGCAGATTTTTTACATGTTGTTACTAACAGTGTATTTGGTTTGTCTTTTACAAGAGTAATATAGAAAGAATCTTGACAACGCGCCATTTTGCTGAACGTTATTTCAGTTGTTTTGTTGTTTAATATAACGCTATTCACAGAGATGTTTTCTTTGTTTTAGTTCATTTAAGACGATCTTTGCTGTAATATTTAAGATTTTCATTGTAAATTTCTTCATATATTTTGCTGTAAGCTAATTGAGAGATTTTTTCACCTTTTTCAGTGTTTTCAAGCTTAGAACGTTCTTCTAATTTTATAGGATAAATTTTTTGTAAAACAAGTCGTGCAACAGCATCACCACTTTTTATTTTTAGGTCTTCTTCTCCGAAGTTAAATAAAACAATGGTAATATACCCTCTGTAATCTTCGTCTATTATTTTTTGGTTGATTAACACAAAGTTATGTTTTCTTGATTTGCATAGAGGTAAAATTATACCATAATAACCTTTAGGGATAGCAAGTTTAACTTCTGTTGTAATTGTACATGCTGTATTATTAGGAACAGTATGGTCATATGAACTGTACATTTGAATCCCTATGTTATTTTCCTCTTCAGTAGGAGAGAAGGAACCTGCTATTTTACTGTATTTTAGAACAGACATTTTCGTTCAGTTTTATATGACATGATGTGATGCCTATTGTTATGATTCTCAAGTAAGTAAATAACCAAACAAACAAAATGAAATAATTTTTTATATGATTTTATTTTGATTGTCACATGTGTAAAGACAGTTTTTCATTTTCAGTTTGTTCCTGTTCTTTTATCGAATTCAAGGAATATCATGTTTAGCACATCATTTCTTTTCATGTCGTATACTGCTTTCATCAGTTCATGAGTAGCACTGTACTTAGATCTTTGCCACATTTTTAAGACATTGAAGGTTAATTGAGCTATGTCTTGTTCGGGCTGGGACGATATTGTTCTTCTTTCGTCAGACGTGATATGTAGATATGTAGCTATGTCCTTCCAGTCTCTTGACATTTTTTCACTCAATAAGCTGAAATACATTTGCACGGAGGTCGATTCCACGTCATACTCTTCTAGTTTTTTTTCTTTGAAGAAATTTTCAGTTAATTCCACCAAGTCTATTCTGTGGTTTTCCTTTAAACTTTTCATCAGTTCTTCTGTTCGTAAGTAGTAAGGAACTTCTCTCCACCATTTATTCAGCATCTCTATGCCCATAGCAGTTGGAGTTTTCGTCTTGTTCATGCTTTCAAGTTTAGCATGAGGGATGCCAAGATATACTCCTAAGGTCATCCATTGACGTGCTAACGATACAGAGATTTTTTGAAGAAAGATATCTGAATATCCTAAATCATCTTGAAAGTAATAAGTAGGTAAAGGCATTTTTTACCTTCAAAGGATTAGAGTGACAATCAAAAGTAGGAAAAGAAATAAATCAAAAATACATAGACCAATGATTTAAATAACACATGTACTTCCTCAACAATATGTACTTATGAAGAACTTTAGATGCTCTTAACATGAGGCTTATATTTTATCTCAAGGAAGTAAAATTAAGTTCCAGACTGTTACAAAAAAGGTATATCGGGTAAATGTATACTAAGCATAAATAGACATAATGACATAGAAGAAAAGAAAACAGGATAAAAGATTATAGTAGTTATTAATCCATATATGAAATAGTATATAACGCTCATGAATCCATATATAGTACAAAACAAAAGAAACAAAAACAAAAAAAAATTTATATATTTTAAGACTATCAATATTTTTCTTTTTAATCATTTTTTTTATTTAGATAAGTTGCAAGACAAAATATCTTTCCACGAAGACAGATATTCTTTCACTTTTTCTTTATCTTCTTCAGTATATCTTTCTAAGTATATTGGATTTATGTCCAAAAAATTGGTGATAGAAAGATCTCCGTCTAAAATACCATGAACATTTATTTCTTCTGGCTTCAGATCTCGTTCTGCATGACAAGCTAACATGTCTATCACACTTTCAATTAAAGCATATTTTCTCATATTTCCTTCTCTGTAATATTCAGGATGATGATCATTGTTTTCATAGTGATGAAATAAAGCATTTTCCCAAGTTGTTTTTTCTTGAGAATTTTTTGGTCCATTTTTAGTATGGAACTTAAAGGTGTAACCTATGGCTTCTCTCATTGAAAACTTAGATAAGTCATGCACCATTATTCGTTCTGTTAAACACATTTTATCTTTTTTGTCAAATACGTTTTCTAAAAGGTAAAAAGTGAAACATATCATTTGTCTATGCCTTAAAACCTGTTCGAAATGTTGCAAGAGAAGTTTCAAGAAAGAATTGTTGCAAGTTATTTTTTCTTTTTTAGATTTTATGTATTTAATGGCTATATCGTCTTCCCAGTTTGTGTGTTTCAACAGTTTTTTTATTTTAAAAGTGTACTTTCCCATATCAGCGTAGTGTTCTGCTCATGAAGCCAGACAAAAGTTTCTCTTGTTTTTCTGTGATTCGTTGCACAAGAATATTATTTTTGTTTCCTAAAGATTTTATTATTTCTTGATTCTTTTTTCTCTCTGCTCTAAGAATGCGAAATTGGTTTTGTTGCCTTTTTCTTGTTTCTTCAAGGGTTTCTATCTTATGTATGCAATCAGGACACACCCCGTCTTCTAGCGAAGGCTTCCAATCAGAATAACTGTTCATGTTACTTTGACGCAGATCAGTGTTCACATAAAGTCTGTTTGTTCACTTATCTCATCTATGTTTTTATTTCTTAATCACTTTCATGTTTTTTTTCTGAATTTAAATAAAAAGCTTCATTTGGCTTATTCCTATAAGTCTCCATTAAAACATCAGAAGGCATAGAATCTGGCACATCACAAGTTTCGCCGTCTGCTACAATTTTACTGCCTTCTTCTGAGTCATCACCGTCGGCTACTGTACGACCATACGGATAAGAACCTCTCCTGATGTTATATATTCTCTCTGCTTTAGCTAAGTTGTATGCCTTCCTGTGAGCCATTCAATTCATATTTTCATTTCGTGCTTCTCTTAATTGTAAAGTAAGATGGAGATTATTTTTTTCTTCCTCTTTTATGATATTAATGTGTTCACGTCTTTCTTCTTCTAACAGAGATATATAAGTGCCTTGATGTAAGCATATTTTTTCAAGTATTTCATTGCGCTTTACTTCAAAAATCATATTGTTCCCTTTTGTATCCATGATTAAGACTTGAGAAATAATCTTAATTTATATATTTTTTTTAGGTCTCACACGAGAAAGATGTTCATTCTTATAATTATTTGAGTATCTCAGGATCTTTTGTTTCTTCAGTGAATACATTTGAGTCGGGCAAATGTTCTTGATTTGCAATAGTAGTTAGTAATTGATTATTTTTTTCGTACATTATGTTATCAATATCTCGGTTTTCATTTATTTGAGTAGATTTTAAGTCATGGTTAGAAACAGAAGATCCTATGACAGGATATGTCCATGTTTTTCTGTGATTTACATTAGTTACAAAACAAGACAGGAAAGTTTGAGTTTTTTCATTGTTATGATAAATATTTCCGCTTTCTGTACAAGACAAAAATATTTCATCTCCTTTCTGTAAAGAAGGGGAGATAGATTGTTTACGCGTTTCTAAGATAATGACTACGATGCTTAAAATAAGAGTAAAAACTATTCCTCCTGCTCCTACTTTCCAGTTTGAAATCAAATTATTTATTTTGCTTAAACTTTTCATGCTTCCTTCTTTTGTTTTATGTTCGCTCATTTTTTTAAAAAAAAATATCTTTTTATGATGATCAGTTCCAACAAATCGGCAAATAATTTCCAAGACAAGATGAAAAAGAAATAATACATTAATCTTTTTTTCTTTTTTGTGTTGTTCTTAGAAAATTATTTTTTGTAGAACAAATTTGTTTGTTACAAAACAAGGATTTCTTTTTGCTTCGATTATTTTGTTTTTTCTTTAAAAAGTATTGTTTTACTTTACTGTCATTCCAATCAGGATCTGAAGTGAAGCTAGATATAACTTGTTGCATTGTCTTATTCTCAGCTCGTTTTTCTAAAAAGAACAAGCAATATAAACCACAAGTCATAGAAAAAAGTCCTTGAATAGAATGAGAGGAATATTTATATTTTTTTGGCAAAGCTTTCAGAAAACTCTTTCGCATAGGACTGAAGCCATATGAATCGAAATATTCAGCTAGTTTACGTGGTTTTTCATAATAAAAAGCTACCCAATGTTCTCCGGGTAGGTTACTGTTGTCGGTGTTGACTACATAACCTGTAGGAAATGATTTCACTGCAGGTATAGTGTCAGCTGAATAAACACCATAATTTCCTTCTTTTTTTCTTTTAATTTTCTGCAAGAAAAAATTTATTTCCGCTCCATTCATTTTTAGGAATTATGCTGTTTCAGATTTTGCTCTTAATATATTGCTAGAATCTAATCTCAGGAGTTCATGATGTTCTAAATATACGATAGCTGCTACTCCATGGGTTAATTCTTCTTCTAGTTTTATGACAAATCCTAAAGAACCATTTTCTGAATATTCGAATGTGCCTGACGTTATTCCGTTTTTAGATATGTCAAAACAGTAAAGACAATGTCCTTTTTTGAATTCGTCGAAAGAAATATCTATCGTATCGTCTCTGAAAATTGAACCTGTAGACCGTATAAGAGCTAGGTAGGCCATATTGTATAAATCATTAGGGTAATCTAATTCATAGTGATAAAAAGGAGTTCCACCGTCGTTCACTTTCAGTTCTATTTCCTTAGCTTTGAAGTGCCCAAATTGAAACGGATAACGATTATGACTTCCTGTAAAGGCATCTAAATGAACTAACCCTATGATGACTCTTTTTGGAAGAGGAGTGTTGTTCACTATATGAGAGGCTTGCAAAATAGATTTCTGAGGACCAAAAGTGACATATTTCATGTCTATTTTGTTCACAGGATAATCCCAATACGGAGTAACCATTCTAGCATCCATTATTTTTTTTATGGAATTTTTCAGACACTCTTATTCTTTTTATGAATAAATGTATGCCCTGTATGTCTATTATGTATTTTTGTGTTCCTAATTTAGACATCAAACAAAAGTCTTCGTCTGCTCTATCAAATTCTATAGTAAGAGGCAGATCTCCAGGTAACACTTTGACCTGAGCAAAAAGG
Organism: Acholoe squamosa; assembly: GCA_949317995.1. NCBI lineage: Eukaryota > Metazoa > Annelida > Polychaeta > Phyllodocida > Polynoidae > Acholoe > Acholoe squamosa. The sequence continues at coordinate 115,718,446 of OX439036.1, forward strand.
TCATTATGAATTCGTCCTATGACTTCAAATAATTTCCCGTTTTTAGTTTTGTTATAACGTGCTTTTACTCCAGAATTATGATCGTCGCTGTTAACATTTGTTACTTCGTTGAAATCTTTATCGTCTTTGTAATACATAGCCAAAGCTCCCAAGTGTTTAGCAGTGGTTGGATCATAACTTAAAATATATTCCAGAATAGATCTATATCCGTGCAAATCATTGCTGTCTGATATTCGTATTCCTGCTATAGAAAGTTTCACATTTTTAAACATAGTAGAAGCAAAATAATTCACTGGAAAAACTTTAGCTTTATCGTTTATTGTCCCATCGTTAGCTGGAGCATCTGGATTTTGTTTGTCAGCTTTTAATATTTTGCCAGACACTCGAATAAAACTGTCGTGCAAAGAAATGAAATCTGTATGTTTAGATTTTAAAGTGAATTGAACTGTAGTGCTGTTAGGAGAAGCAGTGGGCTCAACTTTTTCATAATAAGTTTTAACTCTACTTATATCTGTTGGAGGAACATGAGTAAAATCAAATTCCGAGGCTACACAAAAACAAGGATCTTCGTCTAACAATGACATTTTTTTAAGGTGATGAACAAACTTCAAAAATATTTGTTTGTTTTTCTCTTCTTTTCAGTAATCTCAGGTTATTTTATGTTAACCAAAGATATCTTTTTTGAAATTTCTTCTAAATCTATTTCTTTTTTTATTTGTGATCGTTTTATTAACTTTTCTTTTCTTGGTTACATGTGAAATAACTTCTTTGCCTAAATCAGACAAAGTTTCTTGAGCTTCTCTTTTTAAAGCTCGTTTAAAGTTTTCACCTTTCATGACATTTTTTGCTACTTTAATTCCTCCTGTTAAGGCTCTTTTTCCTATTCCTTTTGCGGCTGATGCCACAACAGGTTTCACCAAAGGAATAACTGTCTTAAACAATCCTTTTAAAATACCACCTAGCCCATAACCTTTTTGATTTCTGCTTCCTACGAAGGGGGTTAAAGAATAGTATCCTTTTCCATACTGTACATCATAAGGATAAGATCGCTTAGTTAAAAAATGTTTATAATATATATCTTCAGGTGAATCGTTAGAATACATTTTGATGTATTTTTATTTATTTTTTTTGATTTATCTCAAAACAATTTATCTCTACCAGTCAGATGCCCATTCCTTAGAAGAATATCTTGGGTTTTTTTTGGTTCTTCTTCCAGATCGAGTAGAATAAGGTGACGGCTTTCCTGACAAATTTTTGTTTGTTTTAATTTTCCCGAAGACGTCTTCTTGTGGGCTTGGGTAAAATATTTTTACGTCTCTTTCTTTGCTGGGTTGCTTTTCTTCGAAAGGGAGAGGAGGGATATTTTTTATTGGAGTTTTCACTATGCCTCCGCTGGCTTCTCCTATTTTGTCTTCTTCATTTGCAGAAAGATAGTCGGTGTCGTTATTTTTATCTTCAGTATCTTCTGTAGTTGTTTTTTTCAGAAGGGGCTTTTCTTTTTCTTGAAGAAGAGTTTCATCCAAATTGCCGTCTTCAGAAAATTCATCGTCTGTAGCATCTGTAGAATAATTGCTTTCATTTCTTTGTTTGTCTTCCATGTTTTGATCTTCTAAAGGATATTTTTTTATGATATAAGGACGATTGTTTTTTTTAGTTATTTTTGGCTTATTTAAAAACCACGATTTAGGAATATGATTAGATATATTAACCCAAAGTTCTTCTGTTCCTATAGGTTCTGTTTTTATGCTTGCATTTGAAAAGAATTTCATGATGCTTATCACATTAGAATTTCTGATTAGTTTACCTCTGATGATAATTTCACCATGTTCATTCCATAGATAGTTCAGTTCTATCATTTTTTTGAGAATTTCTTTTATGTAAGGAATTTGTGCTTGTCTTATGTTGGATAAGATCTCAAGTATTGATATACCTGGTATTATTTCTTGTTTTTTTTTCTGTAGGAGCAGAATACATGAAAGCTGAGTCTTTAGCTATATTTTGATTTGTGCTTAATATCTTATACGGTTTCACGTTATACATTCTTTGCGCTAATAATTCTTGTTGCCTTTCGAGAGCAGGATTTTTTTCTTGGTCAGTGTTTTTTTCATTAGCATGATTTTTTGCTGAAGATAATTTTTTGTAAGTTGCTAAAGGTATAACTATACTTTTTTTGAAGCTAGCCATAATATTAATTTTTTGCACCTGCCAATCCTCCTATTAAGGACACTGCTAAAGGGAGGAGAAGAGAGAGAAATCCACCTTTTTGTTTTAAAACTGCTTTCCTTTTTTTGTTATTCACACGTCTATTAATAAGATATCTTAAAGTGTTCTTGTATTTTTTTAACTTTGAATAAGACACTGAATTTAATTTAATGTTTCCTGTAAGAACATTAAAAATGCACTGACATATAGAATCTAAATCTTCTTTATCTGCATATTCTATTAACAAATCTCTTTTTCTTTTGTTTTTTGTGTTTCCTAACATTGTCAAAAAAGCTAATCTTTTGACTGATCTGATGTTTGCTGCTTTCTTCTTGATTTTTCTTTTTGGTCGTTTGCAGCTAGTTCTTTTTTTTCTTTTTGCTACAATTGATTTCTTTTTTATTGTTTTTTTTCCTTTTCTTTTAGAAACAGGCATTTTTTTCTTTAACGGGGGCATTCTTATAAATCAACTTTCACACAAAAACTTTTATTTATTTCATATATTTTATTCAATCTCACGAACTTTATGTTGGTTCATACATGTATAGTTGTTTTCTGTTTTATGTTTTGTTAGGTATATACACCTCTTGTCCTATGTCAAATATGTTGCTCCTAAATCTGTATTCTTGAGGAGTTTTTTGATGACCATCTATTAAAAGATAGGAATGTGGTTTCCTAGTTGCTTCATTGAAAATATTAACAAAAGTTTTATAATTTTTAGGCAACAGTTTTCTCCCTAATGTTAGAGGGACAGTTTGATCTAAAGGTGAATTAAAAATAACTAAATACGTCGCATTTCTATTAACAGTTTGCCTTTCTTTTCCTTCAGAATAATAATTTTGTGAAATATATATAACATTTATCGATTCATGATGACATGTTTGAGTGAAAAGTTTTCCTATTTCAGGATTATTTCCACATTCTTTCATTAAATCCTCTAAAATAACAAGTCCATTAAGGTCAGGTTTTATATATTTATCAAAAGAAGAAGGAATACCGTTCAAAAATCTTATGCTTTTCCCCTCCATGAAGTCTTTTTTAGCAGGAGGGGTTTGACCATAACACCATATGACATAGTCTATTTTTTTTTCTATTATTCGCTCATTATTTTTTAATAGATCATACACAAAAGTAGTTTTTCCACTGTTGCTTGGTCCTGCTATGATCATAGAAAATGGAATTCTAATACATGCATTGAAAACAGGGAATTCTATGTCTTCCATTTTTTATTTTCCTTTTATTTTGTTTAATTCTTCTTTATAAAAACTACCGCTCAATATTTCATTATTTTTGTCTGTTAACACATAAGTAGCAGGCCATGTTCTAAGAACATATGCTATTTGAAAAATTTCTTCTTTCCAATGAGAAGAATACCCTCTTCTGAAAGCAGTCTTATATTTACTTATTCGTACTTTATCTCCTACTTTAAAAGGCAGTTTAATTCTTTTGCTGTACAAATATTTTCCGTATTGCTTTAACCATATTTTTTTTTCGTTTGATTTGGTTACTTCAGAAGGACTTATTCCTAATGTTCTATGTTTACTATGATTATAACTTTTAACTAAATCCTGTAGAACGTCTATATATCTCAGACTCTTTTTGAAAGAAAGATATTTATATATTTTGTCTTGTATGGTACGATTGAATCTTTCTACTATAGCACATTTAGTGTCTTGAGAAGTACTGAAAAATTTTATTTCATTTTCTTTTAAAAATTTTTGAAAAACACCTTTAAATTCGCTTCCTTCATCTAATTGTATTAAGTTGGGCTTAACATTGCTTTTTAACAAAAGTTTTTTGAAGCCGTCTAGAGTGACATATGCAGTTTTGTTCACTAAAGGTTCAACATAAGCATAACGTGAAAAACAATCTATACAGGCTAATAAATATTTTATTCCATTGTTTTGATCTTTAAGGTTAAAAATACTTATTAAATCAATTTGCCATTGATCGTTTATGCCTTTCACTATTGTTTTTCTTCGAAGAAATTTATATATTATTTTCTTATGTGAAGTATAAGTTCTAGTGTTACGGAGAAAATTTAGCACGTCCTTTCTCGTTATATTTTCATCTATTTTTTTAGCTGCTTCATATAATTTTTTCACAGAAGAAAAAGATGAAGGATGAGAAGGAGTGAAATAAATTTTTTTCAAAATATTTTCTTTGTCCATGTTTGAAAAATATTTGCTTATGAACATGAAAATAGAACCATCTCAGAGTAGTAGGTGATATAATTTTTGATGAATGAACGACATCTTTTGCAACAGCATTCAGACAAAACATTTTTCACAACATTTTTAAATAAATGAATGACACAACTTTTTTCGTGCACGCGAAACAAAATGGAAATCCGATACGCGTCCTTTCCAAGAAAAAAAAGGTAGAGACATATTTTATCCCCTTATGAGTTGAGCAAGAGCACAAATTTCTCTTTCGAGATGTACTTTTTGCTGACACATAGGTTTTAAAATATATGTACCATAAAAAACTTGGCATTAGCGCAAGTTCCTCCATTGAGGTGTACTTTCTGCCAATGCATAAATTCACAGATTGGAGCATATTAGCACAGATTTTAACCCATTTTTACGCGTGAAAAAAGTCATCAAATGCAATGCAAGTTTCCGGATTTCCGTGAAAAAATGAAACAAAAAAATCTTTTTTGCCTTATAAAAGAAACATTATTCTATAGCATAAACATTAGTGTATATAGGAATAAACCCATCAGGTATTCTAGTTTTGTTTGTGTTAGTTCCTGTAGTTTTTTGTGCATGTTTTCTTACGTTTCCGGTTTTCTTCAACACAGTTTTACCTTTAGTGGAACAAATAGTTTTCTGTTTTTTTCCTTTCTTGACTTCTTTTTCTTCTTTCTCACTTTCTTCATCTTCTGTCATGCTAGTCCCTGCTTTTCTTTTATTTCTTTTTTTGCTTCGATTTTCATTTTCGTCTTCAGGCAAAGGAGAGGCTGTCAGGTTGTCTTTTCCTTCTGATTCTTCGGAGCTAGAGTTTTCTGTGTCGCTGATTTTTTCGTCGATAATTAGCTTCAATTTATTTTGAGCAGACTTAGCTTTGTTCCTCATTTTTTCTTTGAGATATTGTGTATGGCATGAATTACATCTCAAATGATTTTCGTCAGCAGAAAAATAATGGAGAGAATGAAAAGGTTTATGACACCTTATGCATTCTTGAACCATGCTTTTTTGACATTTTTCACAATATTTTTTATCTTGAACTATTCTCCCTTTTCTTCCACAATATTCACACTTAACAGGCATTTTATGTATATTTTTATCTAATTCAAAACAAAGATACTTTGACCGTAGATATCTTGTAATCTTTTTTGCTGTAGCTCTTATCTCACTAAGGTTTTCAATCGCTGTCACTGTCACTAGAGGCTATGTTATCGTCGCTGCTGCTGTCGCTATGAGACTTTGATTTTTCTTTCTTTTTCTTAGTGTTCTTAGTCTTTCCAGGCTTTTCTTCTTCACTCATTTTTTTAATTTTATCTATTTTTTTATCTATTTTATTCCTTAGTTCAAAGAGTAAATCATATTCTTCTTTAAGGAGAGAAATACTTTTGTCTTTTACCATATCATGAAAATGTAAGTATATTTTTCCTTTGAATTTATTTATGTCTATTCTTTTCCTTTTGCCAAAAGCTAAAGTAGGATATTTAGATGATTTACTCATTTTGTTTGTTTGCAGATAGTTTGCTATTGTATTTTTGTCTTTATCTCACAAACTTTTCTTCTTTTTGAATGAATATCTTCAAAAGGAATTTCTTTCATTTTTCTTTTTAAAGGGGGAATCTTATAATGACCATATGCGTAAGATTTAATTCCTCCTCTTCTCAAATATCTTTTATCTTCAAAAGGAGAAAGAGATATCTTTCTTTGAGACATAGTGTACACTTTGTGTTTTATGCTTCTTATGTTATCGAATTCTGCTTCTTTTATTCTATTTTGGACTAAGGTAAGCTTAAAGTCGTTGTGCCTTATAGTTTCTATGCTACTGTTTTTGACTCCCTTTATTTTTTTCTCTTCTTCCCCCTTCTCAAACAAAATTGAATACATTTTTGGCCTGAGAGCTATAAATTCTTTTATTTTTTTCCCTCCTGCTTCATCTTTAAATTTACCTAAGACCTTTTTGTTCGTTTCATCATACAAAAAATGATCTTTAGGTAAATTAGAAAAATCAAAAAAATTATTTAGATCTTTTATTTTTTTAAGATAATTTGTATCTTTTATGTAATACACTAAAGAATCTGTGTCTGTATATAACAGTTGAATATGGACGTCTTTGAATTTAGGCAACATGATATTATAATGGAAATTAAACATCCATAGTTTAGATAACTCTAAAACAGAAAACCCAATGTAGATCGGTTTGTCTAGTAAAAGTTTTTCTTTGCTGCTTTGTATTCCTACAAAGTCCTTTTGAAATATATGAAGAGATTTAAAAGTAGGTTTTTTTATAAGATTTTCACTTTCTTTAGGGTCTGAAGTTAATTTCATGTTAGTTCTTTTCTTGACATTTTCCATTGTTTTACCAAATGCTGCATTATTTAATAACTTAAAGAATTCTTTTTCGAAAGCAGAGGTAGCCAAAGTTCGTTCTCTGTTATTGAACAAAATGTAAGATTTCATCCAATCTTTCTGATGAAAGCTTAAAACACGATGAATTTTATTTATCTTTAAACCTAATGCAAGGTATAATTTTAAATTACGATAATGCACTACATAATTTTTTTTGTCTTTTAAATTGCATATAAGCTTTTTTCCTCCTTTTTTGTAGGACGTTTCAGTTTTTTTTCAATATTTCTTTTGCATACGGAGATAATTCTTGTTCTTCTATTTCTATTTTTTGTGGAGCTAGAGGAAAATCGTTGTGCATGTCATGAAGACAGTCAGGGTAAGTTAAACTTACCTCCAGTATGTATCCTGTTTCATTATGATCTGAAATGCTTTCTATGTTTAGTTTTTGAATTTGATTTTGGGTTAGCCATTTGAAATTTGAGTGAGGCAAAAAATCCTATGAGAAACATTAGTAATGCCACCCCTTATACCGCCTTCTATAAAATTATATATTTCGATGTCAGAAAGCAACTCTAGTTCAACTTCTGTATGTTTCAACATAGCTTGATAACTCAAACTAGGTGCCGTTAGAAAATGAGCAGGGTCTAAACCGTAATAACTTAAGGCCTTTTCTCTGAAAGATTCAAAAACGTCACATAAAAGCAAAACGTCTATTTTCAAGTAGGCTTTCAAATAATCTTTTATGTTTCTACATTTTAATGCTTTAAACATATGAATAGCATGACAGTAATCGTCCTCAGTTATATTTTTTTTGGTTAAAGTAGAATAAAATTTGTCTATAGGCGGCAATTTTTTTTCTTTCAAAACAGACCAAGAATCAATGTAATCATAGCACATGACACCTTTTCTTATCATATAAGGAATCATTTTTTTGTTTGAAGTATGTTTTTTTGTTTGAACGAAATCTTTTAAACCTTTCTCTTGCAAAAGTTCAGCTAATTTTGAAAGGGACGTAGGTAAAAATTGGAAGGAATCTATAATTCTAAAATTTTCGAAACTTAAAGTAAGAAATTTTTCAGATGATTTAGCAATCACAGATATGGTGCTCTGGTTTATATATTTATATAATTTTTGGATGAGAAAATGAGTGTCATAATTCATGCTGTTGTGAATTATAATTGGTATCTTTAAATTGTCCATCCTAAGACTAGTGTAAGTAAGATTACATCTATTGCAAGCATAATTTAAATCTCTTCCTTTTCCTTCTTGTCCTATGTGAGCATGATCTAAAACTTTTCTTATACCTTTTTCGGTGAAAGATATCCCACATATGTAACAATTTTTTTGCTTCACTATATGTGAAATATCGTCAGAAGACAAAGACAAAGGTTTTCTCTTATGATCTAAAATATACGAAATTTCAGCTCTTTTTTTATATAAGTAAGAAACAAATTTTTCTATCACATTTTTTCCTACGTATATAACAGGATCTCGACTGTATTTTTCATATTTAGAAATTAATATAGCTCCAAAAGCATTTAATTTGTGTTCTTTTGAGCAACACGATTTCCCTTTGTATATTTTGCTTATAGTGCGATTATAACATTCAAAATCTGCATATATCACAAAAGGACTTTTAACTTTAAATTTATGGTCAACGAATTTCAAGAAAGTCCCTTTCGGTGGAGTAGAATAACCCTGACCACTGTATACGTTAGTTTTGCAATTGTTGTTAACATGCATTTCATTTTTTTTTTTTGAGCAAAATGATATCAAACATTTGTAACAAAAGTACCTAGTTTTTTTCCAAAAGAATGGTCTGATAAATTTATGTAAATTTCTGATAAGATAATAGTGATCATTAAATAATAATAAATCAATATGTCTTCCTTCAGTAAGGGGAGAAGAAAGGACTGAAATATACATAGGGAAAGGCTGAAATTCTTTTTTTTCAGATACTAAAAGGCCAAAGACATTTACAGTAAGATTATTTTTCTTTTCGAACTTTGGAATTTCACTCAATTTCACAGGAAAAGAAAGAAAAGAAAGGTTTAATTTTTCTAAAAAAATATCGTACGACTTAGCCAAGTTTGCATTGTGAGGAATTTTATGTAATCCTGCTAAAACAGAGTATATGAAGCATTTTTTGCCGCTTCCTTTTATATTAAGAACTGATTTTTTTCTTTGAATAATGCTTTCTTTCCCTTTTTTCTCACCTCCAAAAGGATTATATTTAAAAACAGAGAGGCGTAACACTTTTATTTCTCTTAAAAACCATCCTGACCCCATGTGCAAAAAAGCATCGAAAAAACCTAATATCACAGAAAAGGAATTTCTTATTAATTCCTCTACGTTATGAGAATCAAAGTTTACTTGAACAGGACTTTGGAACCATGGTTGAATTTCAAAATATTCATTGTTTTCTAGATTATATTTTCCTAACACTGTGCATAACGATAATTGAAATTTAACCCCCCTTCTTTTTTTTTTCTTCAAAATTAATTTTTTAATTTTTTTGGTCTGATTAAGTAAAAATAAATCAGGATCATATTTGTGAAGAGCAGGAGTTAAATCATATTCTACGATTAAATTTCTGAAAGCTTTACTTTTTTTCATTTCTTATAGGTCTAAAATGAAGAACTAAAAAAACTGTTCCATATTCAAATTGAACCAACTTTCCCACATCGTCACATATAGTTATTTCGATTTCTTGTATTTCACTTTTTTTTACCTTTTTATAGTACGGAGAGACAAAAACTTCCTTTATATCGTCTCCGAATTTTTCACTGCAACGAATAGTTCTCAATAAAGGAATTTGAAGATCGCCTACAATTTCATTTGCAACTATATCAGTATAAATATAAATATTAGAAGAAACGTGATGCAAATTAGGAACACCTCCCGCATGAAAATATTTATAATGTTTGTATCTTAAAGTAGTGCTCATTAAAATCTGAAAATCTAATAAACTATTCAATGGAAGCCCTGAAAAAGTTATAACGTCACTGTTTTCGATCTCAGCTTCGTTGTCTATTTCTTCAGATATATCCAATCTCAGTACATTACTTAAATATTTAGACATAACAACTTTGTCTCCTCTCCCTACCTTTAAAATGGGTTTTAAATTTTGCAGCTCAGTTTTCACATATGGTTCTCTACTTTTTCGAAAAAATTCATCGTCAGGGTATGCGTCTATTTTTTTCAAGGCTGCATTTATGCTTTTTATTAAACTATCTAAAGAAGTATAATTTCCATATGGAATCTTTTGCACGACATATCTTTTTTTTATTTCTATTTCATCTAATGAAGTTATTTTATTCACGTTTTGCTTCAACCTGAAATCTTTTCTTTCTACTACCAAAGTCCTATTTTTTTCTGGAATTTCTGGGAAATTATACCAGGAAACTGGTATGTTTACTTCTACTAATCCCACTTCCCATTCTCCTTGTAAAATTAAAATAGAAGGTAATTTAACCCAAAATTTGCTTGTTTTGTTTTCTCGAGAGGGATGAATAGTATTAGAAGGTAAATTAATGTAAAAAGGAGAAGAAACATTCATTTTAAAAATATATCTTATTTTTAAACAATAAAATCTTTTTTTGATAACTTTGAAAGTATTTCTTATCTCAGGGAAAAAAAACCACTGGTGGCTCATATGAACAGGATATTTTCTGTTAACTGAAGACCTCTAGTGAGCATTCCTAAAATTATCTTAAACTATACCATATTTAGCACTCTATAGACCTGTAGAGGCTAGGACTGACATTACTTTACTAGATCAGCGAAGACCTCTAGTGAGAGTCACTAAAACTATGTGCATGGTTTTACACTGAAGACTTCTGGTGGCTGATATAAATTATGTGCATGGTTTTACACTGAAGACCTCTGGTGGCTGATATAAATTATGTGCATGGTTTTACACTGAAGACCTCTGGTGGCTTATAGAAGGCATTTTCTACTTACTGAAGATCTCTAGTGAGCATTCCTAAAACTATCTTAAACTATACCATATTTAGCACTCTATAGACCTCTAGAGGCTAGGACTGACATTACTTTACTAGATCAGCGGAGACCTCTAGTGTGAGTCACTAAAACTATGTGCATGGTTTTACACTGAAGACCTCTGGTGGCTGATATAAATTATGTGCATGGTTTTACACTGAAGACCTCTGGTGGCTTATAGAAGGCATTTTCTGCTTACTGAAGACCTCTAGTGAGCATTCCTAAAACTATCTTAAACTATACCATATTTAGCACTCTATAGACCTCTAGAGGCTAGGACTGACATTACTTTACTAAATCAGCGGAGACCTCTAGTGTGAGTCACTAAAACTATGTGCATGGTTTTACACTGAAGACCTCTGGTCACTAATATAAACAAGGCATTTTCTGCTTACTGAAGACCTCTAGTGAGCATTTCTAAAACTATCTTAAACTATACGATACTTAGCACACTGAAGACCTCTAGAGGCTATGACTAATATTTCTTTACTAGATTAGCGAAAAGCTACTTTTGTGAGTTTGTTGCGAATCGTTCCCATACAAGCATTGTTACAATTAATTTTACCACAAATTGTATGTATGTAACAGGAATTAATTATGTGAAAATGAAACAAATTTAATTTTTAGCTCTCAGTGAACAGTTGACTCAACAGCAATTTTTAATGAACTCACAAAAGCAAATCTTTAGCTTTACCTTTAAAGCATTAATCGCAATGCTTTTCCTGCAAAGAATTCCCTGTAGTCTGCGTCAGAAAAGTTCATCTGATTTCGCTGCCTCCTTCATTTACTTCGTTACCTTATTCGTTGTCATATAACTTTGCTGCCTTATTGGTTAACTTCGTTGCCTTATTCGTTATACTGTATTACCTTAAGTTATTGTAGTTTTGTTTCTTTATTCTCAGAGACTTTTTGTAAGCTACTGCTGTATATGTTATAAAATATTTCATTTTTAAAATGTAACATAAGACAAAAATATTTGTTTCAAACTTTTTATTTCTTATCAAATAAACAAACTTTTGGGTTTTTTTTTTGATTTAACAAGGAATTGTCAGATGATTTTCTCATTAACCATAACAAACATTCATGACCAACCCATGGTTTTTCATGTACCCATTCAATGGAACAGTAAGGACATTTTATTGTTTCAGTCCTATGATACAAATTTGATTTTTGAATAAAATCATCAAAACATTTTTGATGTACTGGCTTATTGCAACAAATCATATAAGCAATGTTTCTAGTTTTTGTAGAAATAATCATTTCAGTGTTGCATAATTTACAAAGCATGTATTCTAGTGACATTTTATGCAATCTTTGTCTTGTTTTATTTCTCAATTCTTTTGTTATTTCTGATAAAACATATTCACTAGGATCTAAAGTGTCATCATGTTTTCTTTTTTTAGGTTTCATTAATGTTTCTACATGATAAATATATGGGATTTCGAGTAAGTCACAAGCAAAATCCATCATAGTAAAATAAAAATGTTGATAAGGCATTAATATGCAACACATTTTAAGGACTCGCGGTAAAAGCATAATATTTGATAAAACTAAATTGCCTATTTCATCCTGCAAATAAAAAGACAGGAAATAATCAGCGAAATATACAAGCGCCTCTACTTTGATTTTTTTTAACCGTGGCAAAGAATCAAAATAAGACAAAGCCGAAATAATTTGTTCAGCTTCCTTGACTGACATATAAGGCTGGGAAGGAAAACTGACATCTATTATATCCTTTTCGTTGTCTTTGAAATGTATTCTACCTTCGAAATAAGAAATTCTAGTTTTTAATAGTTCATAATTAATTTTTATGATCATTTTTTTCCAAATCTTTTATCTAAAATTCAAATAATTTACTTTCACAAACTCAGGTTATCCTCTCTTAACTCGTAAATAGAGCAAAATGTAATATTCGGACAATATCTTTGTCCTTTGTGGTTGTTTTTTGTCAACAACCCAAACCTTAGGACATCTTAAAAATTGATCTTTTATTGTGATTATTATGTCAACAAACCACAACTTAGATATGGATCCCTTGTGCGATTATTTTTGTTATGGATCCCTTGTTGCGATTATTTTCGTCAACAAATCACAACCAACACAAATGCAACATTAGGACATCTTAGATATATGAGTCCCTTGTTGTGATTATTTCTGTTGACAAACCAAACAATCAAAATAATTTGATATTAGTCCCTTTGTTGTAATTATTTTGTAGACAAACCACAACTAACACATATGTAATATCAGGACAACTTAAATATTAGTCCCTTCTAAATCCAACTTTGTGTTTAATCTCAAAAACATTTCTGAGAGTTCTAAATTCAGAATAACTCAGTAGAGGTCACAGTCAAGTTTCTAAAGCTAACAGAAAACTTTAGACAATTGAAACTTTCATAAAGTTATAAGAAAGCTATTCTAAGACCACTAAATCCCAACTGACACAACAATTTTCAGTAATATTGAAAGCCTACCTAGCCGAAACTGATATAAATATCAAAATCTGACTGAGTACTTACCCTTAGAGACTATCACACTATTAAATCCAAAATAACGCAATATCCAATAAAAATGTTTCCATAGGCAGAGCCTTTTCTACAAAGGTGGGAGAGATGTTTTCTGAGACCAATAAAGCTTAAGAAACTTAAACAATAAATACCTATCCTAAGTTAACAAAAATGTTTGACTGAGTATTTACTTTTAGAAACTCTCAAACTAGTAAATAAAACTGGCAAGATGCTATGAAAGCCTACCTAGCCTAAACTGATATAAATATTAAAGTCTGAATGAGTATTAGTTCTTAGAGACTCTCACTATTAAATCCAAAATAACACAATATCCAATGAAAATGTTTCTGCAGGCAGAGCCTTTTTTTACAAAGGTGAGAGAAAAGTTTTCTGAGACCATTGATGTCAAAGAAACTCAAGCAATAAATACCTAGCCTAAGCTGACAGAAATGTCCAACTGAGAATTTACTCTCAGACTAGTAAATTCAAAATAATGCAATATGTTATGAAAACCTCTCTAAAGTCAGGGGGAAACTGATAGCTCATCACAGCAATTGCAGGTGGGACCATAACCAATCTGTCCCTTTGCACCAGCATTATGTTTTGTGTTGGTTATGCTAGGAATCGAACCCAGTTACCTTCAAGGGCTGTGATTGGCTGTCAAAATTCGGTGTGCAGAAATCTTTCTGAAGCTAGGACAAATCAATTTTAAAAGTATAGAAACTTCAATGAACGCATGAAAATTCTTTTCTGAAACTGCTGAATTAAAACTAACACAGCAAAATTTAATTCCATACAAACCATCCCTAGCCTCAGCTTGAGAAAATAGCTAAGTCTAACGCTGTATTTGTTCTCAGAGAGTTTTTAATTTAGAATAACTAAGAAACTCTCAGACGTGTAAATTCAAAGCCAAAGCAGAGGATAAACGAGAGTTTTACCTGTTCTGCCTTCAACCAAAAATAGCCATAGGCTGGCTACAGCCAATCTGCTCAGCACAGTACAGGGGCGTACCTCTGGTAGCCCAAGCAGTGCACTGTCCAGAATAGTCTACCTCCTCCAGTACAGTGGCGTATCACCATGAAAGCCAAAGCAGTGGAGAAACTAGAGAGTTAGTTTTACTTGTTCCGCCTTCGACCAAAATAGCCATGGGCTGGCTACAGCCAATCTGCTCAGCACAGTACAGGGGCGTACCTCTGGTAGCCCAAGCAGTGCACTGTCCAGAATAGTCTACCTCCTCCAGTACAGTGGCGTATCACCATGAAAGCCAAAGCAGTGGAGAAACTAGAGAGTTAGTTTTACTTGTTCCGCCTTCGACCAAAATAGCCATGGGCTGGCTACAGGCAATCTGCTCAGCACAGTACAGGGGCGTACCTCTGGTAGCCCAAGCAGTGCACTGTCCAGAATAGTCTACCTCCTCCAGTACAGTGGCGTATCACCATGAAAGCCAAAGCAGTGGAGAAACTAGAGAGTTAGTTTTACCTGTTCCGCCTTCGACCAAAATAGCCATAGGCTGGCTACAGCCAATCTGCTCAGCACAGTACAGGGGCGTACCTCTGGTAGCCCAAGCAGTGCACTGTCCAGAATAGTCTACCTCCTCCAGTACAGTGGTGTATCACCATGAAAGCCAAAGCAGTGGAGAAACTAGAGAGTTAGTTTTACCTGTTCTGCCTTCAACCAAAATAGCCATGAGTGGCTACAGTCCATCTGCTCAGCACAGTACAGGAGGGTACCTCTGGTAGCCCAAGCAAAGCACTTTCCAGAAAAGTAACTTCAGCTTCAATGGCGTTATCCTGCTGACAAAAGACTTTATGTATTATCACACAATGCTCTCATTCATTATTATACACTATTCCTGTTTTAATCCAATCCCTCAATGACTAATCATATCAAACTCATAAGCTATTCAACTTTCCCATATTTCAGAGCCTCCCAGCCTTAGCTAGGAAAAACATTTAATTGCAACTCTGTATTCAATCTTAGAAACATTTTTGAAAGTTCTAAATTCAAAATAACTTAGTTGAGACCTTTGCTTCAGAAGGCCTTTCTTAGACTGCTAAATCCTAAACTAACACAACAATATTCAATAATATTAAGAGCCAACCTAGTCTAAGCTTATAGATGTAACAAAGTCCCACTGAGTACTTACCCTTAGAAACTTTGACATGATAGCACAGTATCCAATGAACACCTTTCTATTCTCAGAGGCATTTCTGTAAATGTGGCAGAAACCTAGCCTATGCTGAGAAAAATGCCCAATTGAGCATTTAGTATTGGAAACTTTCAAACTGTTAAATTCAAAGTAGCAAACATTTTCTGAAACTATCAAATCTGAAGAAAGTCATACAATAAATATCCAGCCTAAGCTTACAAAAATGCCCAACTGATTATTTACTCTCAAAACCTCTCAGGGCACTTAAATTAAAATAAAACAATATGGCATGAAAACTTCTCTAAGGCGAGAGAAATTTCTACAAAGGTGACAGAAACATTTTCTTAGATCATCAAATCCATGAAAAACTTAAGCAATAAATACCTAGCCTAAGCTTTCATAAATGTTCATGGAGTCCAACAGTTTAAAATCCAAAGTATCCAGACAGAAAACTTTCTAAGTCCAGCTTTGCATTTAACTCCAAGCCTCAAGCCTACAGTTAAGTCTAACTGAGAAAACCTTTCTAAGATATAAATTGTCCAAACAGAAACACTTCTAAAACTTCCTAAGTCAAAATATAGAAACAACTTTACCTTGCTGAAGTTTCCCTCTAGTGGTCAGGGTGAGACTGAGAGCCTGCGCCTTATATAGCTCTACTCAAAGTTCTAAAAATGAATTTTCATGAAATAAACATAATATGCTGTGGAGGACCAATGGCTGAGCAGAAGAGGTGGGACTCCTACCAAGAAAGACCAATCAAATTTCAGTCCAAAAATTTATAATCTAAAATCTTTCTCAGCATATTCAAAGTAAATAAGTATCATAAAATAAATAGAAACTTTTCAAAGCAGAGAGAAAACCTCTCTGAGATTCAAAGTATCCAAACAAAAGCCTTTCTAAAACTTTCTAAGTCCAGCTCTGCATTTACACTTTTCTACACCCAGAGACATTTTTGTAAAGGTGGCAGAAACCTAGCCTATGTTGAGAAAAATTTCCAAGTGAGCATTTACTATCGGAAACTTTCAAACTATTAAATTCAAAGTAGCAAACATTTTCTGAAACTATTAAATCTGAAGAAAGTCATACAATAAATACCCAGCCTAAGCTTACAAAAATGTCCAACTGATTATTTACTCTCAAAATCTCTCAGGGCACTTAAATTAAAATAAAACAATATGCCATGAAAACTTCTCTAAGGCGAGAGAAATGTCTACAAAGGTGACAGAAACATTTTCTTAGACCATCAAATCCATGAAAAACTTAAGCAATAAATACCTAGCCTAAGCTTTCATAAATGTTCATGGAGTCCAACAGTTTAAAATCCAAAGTATCCAGACAGAAAACTTTCTAAGTCCAGCTCTGCATTTACCTCCAAGCCCCAAGCCTACAGCTAAGTCTAACAGTTTGCTTTTACCTAACTTAATACCTATGCCTCAAACCTACAGCTAAGTCTAACAGAGAAAACTCCTCTGAGATCTAAAGCACCAAAAGCTTTTATCTATCAGAACATAGAAACAGACTCACCTTGCAAATGCTGCTCCCAAGTGTTGGCAGTGGTGTTTGCAGTTAAGAAGTTTCGCCACTACTTGGTAGGGCGCCCCGTGCGGATAAGGACCGACCATGCTGCCCTGAAGTGGCTTGCCAGCTTCAAAGAACCTGAGGGGCAGGTAGCCCGATGGCTACAGTTATTGGAGACGTTCGATCACATCATCGAACACCGGCCAGGGAAGGATCACGGCAACGCGGATGGGCTTTCCCATAGGCCATGTAATCAATGTGGCATGGGGGAGCCCTCCGGGTCTCCCCTGTTCGAGGACCTCTTGGGCGAGGGAGCGGTCGAGGCCCTGGCCGAGTGTCGCGCGGTGACCCTGAGCGAGGTCGCCGCTGATAGGGAAGCGTAAGAACCGGCACATCCTCATCGTCATGGATTATTTCACGTGATGGGCGGAGGCGATAGCCCTACCGGACCAAGAGGCAGCAACGGTGGCCAGGGCTTTCGTGGCGGAGGTGGTGTGCCGATTGGGGCCCCCGGGCATGATCCACACCGACCAGGGTCGAAACTTTCAGGCTCAGATGTTCCAGGAGGTGCACCGGCTGCTGGGAGTGGCGCAGACGTGCACCTGCCCATACAATCCTAAATCCGACGGGTTAGTGGAGCGTTGCAATCGGACTGTGGAAGCGATGCTGGCTATGTCGGTGGCAGAGGACCAGACAGACTGGGATCTGCAATTGCCCTACGTAATGGCCGCGTACAGATCCTCAGTGCAGGCCTCCACTAACCAGACCCCCAATTTTCTGATGCTGGGGCGGGAAACTCTGTTGCCAGGTAACCTGTTGTACCCGCAACCGGAAAAGGTGGGAGGCAAGCCCGATGACTACGACGACTACGCCGCGGAATTACGGGGTAGGATGGAAAAAGGGCATGCTTACGCCCTCCAGCAGATGGGGGAGGCGGTCCGTCGGCAGCAGCAAAATTACTCCACCCGGGTACGGGAGAGTCACTAGAGGTAGGGGACACCGTCTATTATATGGTTCCCCGGAGAGAGAGAAAAATTGGAAAATTCCCAGGAGCCTAGGAGGTCCTGTATGGGAGATCCAGATGGGGCGGAAGAGGAGGATAGTGCATTATGACCTACTGAAGAAAGTGGAGAAGCCTCGGGAGGAGGGTACTGGGGAGGCCCGGGCGGTCTGGGCCCCCGAGCGGTGGCTCAGCTCTCCGGTGGCGCCACCTGTCGCCACCGCGGTAGGCCTGGCCTCTTGTCCACAGTGTCTGAGCCGTAAGACGGCACCCCATCCCCCACGAGCCATGATACGGCATGTCCCAGAAAAGAGAGAGAGATTAGTTGGAAAGTGGGTATCAGAAGACGGGGAGATGAGTCAGGCAGTAAAAGCGGTTTTCGAAGCTAAAAATAAAAGGTGGGAGGAGCAGAGGCGGGCAAGCGAAATGTGGGCCACCGAAGATGACCACCGGGAGGAAGAGGCCACCTGGCGAAGGGGCCGGGAACTGCACCGTGACCTAGTTTCTGCCACCGACCACGCGGCACGAGAACGAGGCGGTAGCTGGGCCACCGGGCGGGCCGCAGAACTTGACAACACAATGAGGAAGTCGGAGACTCCACTGAATTGTCCGGAGTGTGGCCACACTTTTTGGCGCAGGGATGTCCTGAATAGACATATCTCCGCGCTGCACAAGTCCTGCGGACCGGGGTGGAACTGTCCGGTCGAAGGATGCAAGTTCCAGGTCAAAGGAGGAAGGTGGGACGATCTCGTCAATCATCTGGTGGCACTGCACGCCGGCCATAGCTGGATAAAGCTCCCCCGAAGCCAGCGACCACCGAAGGCTGTGATTCAGTATCACACGAGGGAAGCCACCTCCACCGCAGGGTCGCCGGCCACCGCGGCGTCACCGGCCACCGCTGCCTCACCGGCCACTGGTGCCTTACCGGCCACCGCTGCCTCACCGGCCACCGAGGGGTCGCCAGCCGGGGAGGTGGAGAGAGGGCGGGGAGGCGAGGAAGGAGAAGGTCAGGAGAGCCTGGACTCGTCGCAAGGATCTCCCACCTCTCCAGCCGTGCGACGTAGAAGCAGCAGGAGGGCCGCGCACTTGGCCACGGAACGCCTGCTGGAGAGCACAGGAACGGGGGAGGAGAGGGCCCGGACTCCTACGCCGGAGGGGAAGGAGGAGACGCCGAGGCATTAGCCCCGACGGCCCAAGCCTCGTAGCGTGGTGGGGAGGGTCATCTCCGGAGCGTCCTGGCAGCGCAGCCGCTCAACGGTGGGCCGGCCAGCTGCACCGACCTCCAACATCGGCGGAGAGGTCAGCCGGAAGAGGAAAGGGGCACCGGAAACGGGTGGAAAGGAGGCCCCCTGGGATGCAGACCCACCGGCGATCGTGCTAGGGGAGCAGACCCCGGAGGAGGCACCAGGCGGCGAGGGAAGTCCGTCCTCCAAGGTCCCCAAGACGGCATCCGACCCGGTGGCTTCCACCTCGGCGGCGACAGAAGGGGATTCGGTGGACACGGTAGCCCAGGGACCTACAAATGAGGGGGACCTCCAGAGTACCCACTCTACGGAGGATTTGGAGGCTGCCCAGGTGCTGGCCCGGCAGCTGGGAGAGGGGGAGCCAGAAACCTTGGTTGACAAGGCTGACCAGCTGTTGACTCAGGTGGTGAGTGGACCGGCTGCGAGAGGGGACGGGAATCCCATCCTCCTACAGTCATTAATGCTGGGGGATGACGGGACCCAGGTCCCGGCCTGGGTGGGGGAGGAGCTCTTGCGGGAGACCAACAGGAAGGCGGAGGCTATGGTGGAGGCCACTAAGAAGGACCTCCAGAAGAAGCTCATAGCGGAGGCTCTGAAGAAGAAAGCGTGGCTCTCCCCCTCGGGTCGGGAGGTGAAGATAGCGGCATCCCCGCTCTTCGAGGAGGAAGAGACGGGCTGGGAGGACGGTGCCGCCTTGAAGGACGTCGAGCACGTCCGGCAGATCCTCACGTCATCACCCCGGGCGGTCCCCGCGCACACCTCCGACAACAATACTCCGGTGGTGGGGGGGGTGTCTGGAGCGGTTGGTGGCCTCCCGAGTGGAGGAGGACGAGCCGGAAGAGTTGGACTGGGAGGAGGAAGAGGAGGGTCTGAAGGAGCTGGCACTTACTCCGGTGTCATATAGGGCCCTGTCCCTAAACACGGAGTCAGAGGGGGGAGAGTCCTCTCCAGAGAAAGGAGACGTGCGGAGGGTGGTGCGGTGGGAGGACCGAAAGGCGGAAGCCGCCCTGGTAGAGGAGGCCCCCACGGTAGCCGTCACGTCGCCACCGGCAGCACTAGGCATAGTTGAGGAGGAGGGGCCGGGCGAGGACATTGCGACCCCAGTTCAAAAAAGGAGGGCCGGAGCAACGGGGGCGGAAGCACAGGGTCCAAAGGCAGACTCTAAGGGGGAGGACAGAGGAAGGCGGGAGGAGAAGGGGGACCGGCGGGATAGAGACCGCCGATACGAGAAAGAGGCAAAGGAAAAGGAGGACCGGGATAGGCGCAGAGAGAAAGAGCTCCGGGAGAAACGGGACAAGGAGGATAAAGAGAAGCGCAAGGCTAAGGAGGATAGAGACCGACGGGAACGGGAAGAGAAGGATAGACGTAGAGAGAGGGACGACAAGGAGAAACGGGACAAAGAGGACAGGGAGAAGCGGAAAGAGAAGGAGGAAAGGGAGAAGAGGGAGAAAAAAGAGAAGGAGGAGAAAGAGAGGAGGGAGAGGGAGGAGAAGGAGAAGCGCAAGGAGAAGGAGGAAAGGGAAAAGAGAGAGAGGGAGGAGGAACGTGACAAAA
The DNA here is from genome assembly GCA_949317995.1 of Acholoe squamosa. Classification (NCBI taxonomy): domain Eukaryota; kingdom Metazoa; phylum Annelida; class Polychaeta; order Phyllodocida; family Polynoidae; genus Acholoe; species Acholoe squamosa. The sequence goes on from OX439036.1 coordinate 115,739,154, forward strand.
GAAAGAGGGAGAAAGAGGAACGGGAACGAAAGGAGAAAGAGGACAAAGACAGGCGAAGGGAGAAGGAAGAGAGAGAGAGAAAAGAGTGGGAGGAATTGAATGCAAAGGAGAAGAAAGAGAGGGACGACAGAGAAAGGGAGGAGAAGAAAGCGGAGGTACGGGAAAGGAGAGAGAGAGAGGAAAGAGAAAGGAAAGAGGCGGAACGGGCCAAGGAGAGAGAGAGAGACGGGGGATACCGGGGCCACGAGGAGCAGGCAACTAGGCGAGAGTGGGAGGATGTAGAGTATGACAGACAGAGAGATTATGAGGAGTATGATAGGCGGAGGGATCACTATGGCCAGGAACAGGAGGACTCCGAGTACGCCAGGAGGAGGAGACAAGGGGGGCACCGGGGAAACCTGCATCGGCGGCGGGAGAGAAGGGACGAGTGGGAGGACGAGTGGGGAGAGACTATGCCGGAGGGGCCCCGGGAGCCGGGATTCCCACGCGGGGAGGGGATTGACCCCCTGGGTGGCCGGCCCGTTTGGTATGGAGTTCTTCCAGAACGCATACCATGGCGGAGAGTGGAGCAGCCGGACCGCCTCCAGAAATGGGCCTCCGGCCTCGCCCCATCGCCTGACCTGGGGGATGACTACACGCCAGTTGGAGGCATGGCTCACGGATGGGTCGAGCTAGTGGGACCCTCACTAGTACAGACACACTATTACGCGACGACGGTACAGAGGTACACCCCGAGAGGGACGCAGGGGATGGCGCCACCCCCACCGCCGCCTCCCGCACGAGCTCAGCCTGGGAGCATGGCCCCCATGGCACTGACGGGGCAGTCGACAGGGGCATTCGTAATCCCACCCCCGATGATACCAGGGGCGGCCCAAGCTGCAGCCCGGTTCCCGGCACCGGGGCCTTTGCAGTACAGTATGGATCTGGAGGAGCGCATACTCCGCATGGTCCGGGAGGAGACAGGCCATTCGTCCCAGCCCAGACCACACCGGGACGCTTGAGGACAGGGGATGTGGCGGCCGTTAGCGGTGCAACCTGGTGACACCTATGGGAGGCGGAGAGGGTCCGGAGTAAGAAGGGCATCGGTGGTTGGGTGTGAGCCGACAAGCCTCCCGGTGTGGCCCAGTGGGGGCATGTAAGGGGGAGGAGGAGAGACCACATGGCCGGGGCATAAGCGAGGAAGGGGAGAAGGGGGGGGTCGTCGAGGGCCTACGGGGTGGGGGAGTACCGGTGGGGGACTGAGTACCTGCCGGGAAACCCTTCCTCGGGGGGTCACCGAGACACCCTGGTCCCAGCTCAGCCAAGGTGGGGCGGAAGCGGCATAAGCAGACACTGACCAGAGGGCCGGGATAAGGAAGACGGCCGGGAGACGCCGGATAGGGGATACTCACCATTCAGCTCCGTATAAACAGCGCCCATCTAGACCGGATGTTGTATTATATGTTCTGGACTATTGATACAGACTTTACCCAAGTTCACATATAAAAGTTTATAGTAATAAGGGGGGGGGGGCCCATTGTAGGAGCCCCAAGTTAAATGAATAAATGTTAAAATGTATCGGTTATATGACCTGTGTAAATGTTGTAACACCTTTGACCACTATGGCAAAGATTCACGGATATATTTTCTACAAACTAAGTTTGAAATGATAAGGGGAGAGTGTAGTGATTATATCACTTGTATAATAATTATAATGCTGGGGCGATCAGTCCGGTGGTAGCCACTGGCGTGGGAGCGCTAGTTAGGGTCCGTCCCACCTGGGGGCGACACGGTAGCGACCGGTGACGTCACGCTCGTGACGCCATAAAAAGGCGGTCCGGTGGTCGCGGGGGGGGGGGAGATGCGATGAGAGACTTGCAGGTGGCAGAAGTGTGGTCGGTGACTCCGGGTTCGGTGGTTGCGATCGGTGGATACCTGTAAGGGTGGTGCATCTCAATACAAGCAAGGATAATTGATGTCGATACCAGAATTAATGAGAACTGTTAGCACTAAGGCCTAAAAGAAATAAACCAAACACCTTCTACTGTTATAGAACTTTATTGGCTGCGTCTGGTCCTTTTGTGTTTATTACAGTACTATAGATCCAAATGTGGTCTCTACAATGTTGGCGAAATCATCCCAAGGTGAAACTCCCACCAGATTCAACCCATTCGTTAGTGAAGGGGCTGATAAAAGTGTAGTATCCGGAATCTATAAGAAACCGGATAACACCGCAGTTAGCGGAATGAGTATCCAAAATAGTACTTGCCCACAGGGGATTACTAATAACGGATCTACGAATGATGCATCTACACCTCAAGCCCCGGTGCTTGATACAGTATGCCCTGCACCACCGATACCGGATTTGAGTCATAAAATTAGAGCGACTCACGTTAATGCAACTAGTGTATATAATACTACACCAGTAGCTCAACCGCAAGTACCGGGACCACCGAGAAATATACTAACTCCACCATCGTATTTTTCTCAACCCGGTCATATTACACCAGCAGGTCCAAGATTGCCTAACCCGCCTTCAGGTCAGAGCAATGTTCCTAATGATGGACGATTCCCTAGACCGAATCCCCCACAACCTAATGTGACAGGTGGTATGTATCTACCAAGAACAACTCCCTATGGATATAGGAATAACTATAATCCTGCAGGAGGAAGTAACTACCAATATGGTAATACCTATAACCAGGGATGGAATCAACATAATTCCTACCCCAGGTATACATCTTCCAGAACAGCTGGAAATGCAAGTTATGGAGGTGGATACCCTAATGGTGCTTCCGGGAACTACCCCAATAGTGGTCCCCCTGGAGGTAATTCCCCGGGTGGTCCGGGAGGATCCGGATCCGGAGGATCAGGATCGGGAGGAGATGGCAGGAAGCCAAATAGGAGAACTTCCATACCTGCAGGGATGCAAAACATCTTTGATAGAAGCCAATGCATCCAAACCTTGGCATTGACTGCTACCGGAAAGGAGCAGACGGCATGGAAGTCATGAACTGGAGCATGCGAGAAGCAGATAGACTACGAGGATGTAATAATCCGGCACGTAGACAAGCAAGGATACCCCCTCCATATCATTCGAATGATCCATGGAAGGATAGGTATCAAGCTTTTGTCGATGAAGTCAACTGTAGTGGTTGGACAAAAGAAGAAGCTCTGCCTTCTCTGATCTGTTGGTTGAATAAAGGTGGAAAGGTAGCCCTTAATCAATGGAGAGCAGCATACGGAATATACGGCACATATGATCAATTGGTCGAATGTGCCGCGTACCTATTTGGTTCGATTGTTAGAGAAGACCCATGGGTAAGCTTTAAGAAAAGGACACAAAAACCTAAAGAATCTCATAAAGTCTTTGGTTTGGAGCTACAGGACTTGCTATCGAAAGCACGTCCGAATTGGGCTCATGATGACAACTGCTATCTGCAAGAGTTGTTCACACAATTCTACACTGGATTGCGGGATCCGGATCCCAAACAAGTAGTTTGGGATTCTTGGAAGGATGACACATCCTTCAGTGACCTCTTCATATCGTGTCCGTCGATTGGTAGGTCTAGGACCTAACCCGGTACGAGCAGCTCCATTGCAATACGAAGGCTCCTCTGCTCAGGTATATGAAACTTCCCAATTGGCTCCGGTTGATTTACAGGAGGCTGATCAGGAAGATGAATATATCTCTGATGAAAATGGAGAGTATATTGGATCAGTCCAGGTAGCTGGAAAGTATTACCGACAGAAACGGTATAGAAAAGTACATCCGAAAGGGAGGGGAGGGTCCGTTGCTAATAAAATGGCTTCCGGACCAATCGTAGGTGGTAACGCGACCTCTACGGTCACTCCTACCGTGGCAGCCGCTGCTGCTCCGACTAATATGATGGAGACATTGATAGCCGGATTGACAGAGGCTCTGAAAAGACCTAGAATTGATAAATCTCAAAGCAGATGTTTCAGATGCCAGAAACTGGGACACTACGCGTCCGAGTGTATGGCTAAGAAGCCTGTCCCCCGTAGACAGGAAGGTGTCTCTGGTATAATAACAGAGGAAAACTGAGGAGGGGTCCCCCTATGGGCAGAGAAGGGGATCCCAGTGACAAATCTTGCCATAATATCACCATCCGTAATGATAGTTCGCATGAAGTAGAAAACTCGCCTAACACCGAGGTGGTTGTAGACACCCGGAAGGTTAGGGAAGCTGATATGACAGGTGCCCAAGGAGCACAGGGGAAACCCGATATCAGTAACGAGGTAGGCGGCTATGAGTTAGCCAGGGTTGGTAGTGCCCACCTACCCCCGGGTCATCCTTGTCTGGAATACCTGAAAGGATGTGGATCGACTCCAGGTGTGAACAATGACGTTCTAATCGTCACGGACATGCCCTCTGTTCTAAACGGAAGGCGGTGGTATGTTTGCCTCACTGTTAACGGAAGATCTGCCGAATTTCTTATGGATATGGGTGCTAGCCACTCCTGTATCTCCAAGAGGTTCTATGATCTTATTCCGAATGAACACGATACTCTCAAATCGGGAGGAAGTGCTCAAACGGCCGATGGCAGCACTATGCAGACGTATGGAAGAACTTGTGTGAAGTTGCAATTGGATGGAATGCATGATTATGTCATGAGCGCCACCGTTGCGGATATAGCGGATGAGGGGATACTCGGGTTGGATTTCGCATCCCTGTACGGGGTGGTTTTAGAACCACAATCAGGAGAGTTGAGTGTGAAATACCCGTATCCTGTAAAGGTTAGGTGTGTACTAAGACAGGTAAGCAGTATGGCTAGTGTAGCACACACTGTGCGAATTCCCGCAGGTGTAGCCTGTGATGTGCTCGTAAGGAGCGATCCTGCAATGCGCAATAAGCCTGCAGTGATAGAGCCGGATGTAGTTACTTTGTCAAGTATCGGATTAACTTCCGTAGACACTATAGTAGCAAATGCATCCTGGTCAGTAGTACCTGTCTCCAATACTGGAAACACCACTATCTACCTGAAAAAGGGACAAGTTTTTGGAAACGTGACTCTTTCGGAGACTGTAACGGATAGTAAGTTAAACTTACAGAAGGTAACAGTAGACGATGAAATTTCTGATGACTTACTCAAGTTGTATGAGGAAACTTCATTAGAAGATCCGGAACACCGGAAAGAGTTTTATGATATGCTCTGTCAGTATAGGACTGCCTTTGCCAACCCTGGTGAAAAACTAGGTACGACAAATAAGGTAGTACACAAAATAGATACTGGAGATGCGGAACCCTTTAAAATACCGTATAGACGGTTACCTTTAGCCAAAAAGAGAGTAGCTGAAGAGGAAATAAACAAGATGTTGGAACAGGATGTAATAGTCCCATCCAATAGTCCATGGAGTAGTCCTGTATGTATGGTAACAAAAAAAGATGGTACCATACGCTTTTGCATAGACTACAGGAAATTAAATGGAATAACGAAAAAAGAATTCGTACCCATTACCGAGAATGGATGAAACCATTGACTCCTTAGGAGGAAACAGTTGATTCTGTACCCTAGACTTGCAATCAGGATATTGGCAAGTGGGAATGAATCCATCAGATATGGAAAAAACAGCATTTTCAAGTCATATTGGACTATTCCAATATAACGTAATGCCGTTTGGTTTGTGCAATGCACCAGCTACATTTGAAGCAATGATGGAAACTATATTAAGTGATCTATTGTGGAAAAGATGTCTTGTATACCTTGACGATGTAATAGTCTTCGGAAAAACATTCGAAGAATGTTCTAACAATCTCAAATTGGTATTAGAACGTATTATTTCCAATGGTCTCAAGTTGAAACCTAAGAAATGCCACATGTTTAGGAAGTCCATAAATTATTTGGGCCGCATCATTAGTGATGAAGGAATAAAAGCTGATCCCGATAAAATCGAGTCAGTAACGAATTGGAATAGACCTAAAACACCCAAAGAAGTGAGGTCCTTTTTAGGATTCTGTTCCTATTACAGGGAATTTATTCTGAATTATTCTAGAGTCAGTTACCCATTACAAGTAATAGCTAACTGGACTCCAGGAAGTACCAAAGAAAAATTTCCTTGGACGCACGAACAGGAATCTGCTTTTCAAAAGCTAAAAGACCTGTTCACGAGTACTCCCGTATTGCAATATCCGAATGAAACGGATCATTTCATACTGGACACAGATGCTAGTAATGACAGCATTGGTGCAGCTCTCTCGCAGGTCCAAAATGGGAAAGAGGTACCTATTGCCTTTGCCAGCAACACACTGAGTAAAACTCAGCGGAATTATTGCACAACAAAAAGAGAATTGTTGGCAGTAGTTGTATATACAAAGAAGTTTAAACATTTCCTGTGGGGAACAAACTTTACTTTACGTACGGATCATTCCTCCTTAAGATGGTTATTAAACTTCCGAGATGCTGAAGGTATGCTAGGTCGATGGCTAGCCCACTTATCTGAGTATGGGCTTGAACATCACCAGATTCAGCATAGACCCGGAGTTAAGCATTTGAATGCTGATGCGTTGTCTCGAATACCAATTCGGAAATGTGATAATCCGGATTGTACTGATTGTGGAGCTCATAGGGCAGTGCTAGCAGGGATTCGAAGACCATTCGATCCCCTAGTTGCCAGTATACTGGATTGGTCTATGGATCACATACGACGTTTCAAGGAAGCTGACTCGATAACTGCACAGCTACTGCAATTAGTACCAAAGGGTATACGTCCAGTTAGACCAGAGGTCTCTCTGGAAAATCGAGAAATGAGAAGGTTTCTTGCTCAATGGGCGGAGCTTGAAGTCCGGAAAGGTGTGTTATACCGTTGGAAGCCATGTAATAATGGTGAGAAAATCATGCAAGTGGTGATACCACATGCAATGAGACATGACATTATGTACTTTTGTCATGGACATCGGACCAGTGGTCATTTCGGGAGAAAACGCTCATTAGCACGACTCTCCAAGAAGTACTATTGGCCTGGCATGTCACGAGATTTGCAAAGATGGGTAACCACCTGTCCGGACTGTTGTAAAAACAAATCCGGACCAAGGATGGGCAAGCTTCCACTATCCCAAGAACTTTTCGGAGTTAGATTCGCAAGAATCGGGGTGGATATCATTAGTGGACTAAATACAACTGCTAATGATAATACCTGTATGATGGTAGTGTGTGATTATTATACGAAATACACCAAAGTATTTCCACTACCGGACCACAAAGCAGTCACTTGTGCCGAAGCCTTTGTAAAAGGTTGGGTACTGGCTTTCGGTGTACCATTAATGCTACACAGTGACCAAGGCAGAGAATTCGAATCGAATCTCTGGCAAGGTATGTGCGAATACTTAGCTATCTGCAAGACTAGAACCAATCCGTATAGGCCACAAAGCGACGGATTGGTAGAAAGGTTCAATAGAACACTTATTCAGGTCCTAAAGTCACTTGTTAATGAACACATGGACGACTGGGATGAGCAATGTCATTTTGTGACACATGTCTATAACAGTACGGTACATTCAAGTACTAACTGCACTCCGAATCTTCTAGTTTTTGGAGAGGACCTAATAATGCCTGCAGACTTGGTATTTGGAGTCGTAGGGATGGACCCGGAGCTACCTTGTCATGTAGTTTTCGTCGAATGTTTAAGAGACAGATTTAAAAAAGCATACGAGTCTGTCCGAATTGATTTAGAGAAAAGTGCCAAATGGCAGAAGGTTGGATATGATACCGATCTAAAACATCGGAAATTCCAATCCGGAGACAGAGTTCTGAGACTACACGAAACACTTAGACACATAAAATTACCGTCTAATTGGGATGGTCCTTTCACTATAACAAGTTATTAGTGATTGTACCGTAATTATCAAATCAGACCTTGGTCGACTCTATAAGTCAAATGTGGCTAGATTAAGGAAATGGTCTGGGAGGGAGACCTCCACAGAAATGTATGGTGAAGGATCAGGAAAGATCCTGAATCAGAATTGTATAATAGACCAGGTAAGGAACACTACAGTGAAGCGAGGCCGGGGTAGGCCTAAGAAGTGTTCCGAATCAGTGCCACCCACGCCGACACCGATTAAGCGTGGGGGAGTTAAAAAAGTCTCGGCAGGTGAAGACAAAAAGAAGAGGAAAGGTGTTTCAAAGGCCAAGAAACACCTAGAGAAGGCTCTTCAGACTGTCAGGTCCGAAAAGGAACTATCCAAGAAGGGGATATACGTTCGCCGCAGCCCTCGAATTGCCCAGAGGACTGCAGTGACCTAACCTGTATACACAACGAGTGTAATGTTTACATTTAGAGGAACGGATGACAACTGACCCGAAAGGCTTATTTGTCGCCGCCGTATGATGTACCAGTGGGTAGTGGACGGATAATCCGGTGGATTTGCTTAAGCTTTCCATAATCTCCACATAAATACCCAGACGAGTCGTCGGCGTGAGCGATAATTACCTAAAAACAATCAGTTTGTTTATGTTCCGCGAGTAGCACGTGCGTTTCCGCATGACGTCACCGTGTCCAGTCTCGGCTGACCTCTCGTGACCCCGCGAGTGCGCGGGGAAATGACGTCACGAAAGCTGGCTTGTCGCCATATTGTTTTTCGGTAGGATTCGAGGCGGACGAGTGCTCTCTCCCTCTTGAATTTCTACCGTCTAGCAACCCCCTGGTGCGCCCTCAGAGTCTGTCTCTCAGCAGGCAGGCTCCGTCCGTGTCGGCCCCGGTGCCGTAAAAGCCGGAAAAAGGAGTACTTTGACTCCTGAGGCAATTCCCCAGTCATGGCTGAGGAATCCGTAGCTGCAGCCAAGCTATCCGGTGACCCGGATAAGCTGACTCCGTCTGCAGAAGCTTTTCCGGAAGCTTTGTCACCTGTTACACAGGCGGAGAGCAAGTTGATGGAAGTGGAGGAACCCACGGATCGCTCGTTCGAGGAAAAGTTGGCTTCATTCTCGCTGAATGAGCCAGAGAAGATGTTGTCACCACTTCCGACCAAAGGATCTGGAGATGCTGCGAATCCTGAAGCAGCAGCAACTGGGTCCGAGACTGCACAAGTCGACGGATCGAAGGACCAGTGGAAGCCAGCAATGGCCGACCCGTTCCCAGCCGACTATGACGGTCGGTACCTGTATGTCCATCCGGACTTACAGGCACAGGTGACAAACCCAGACGGTACTCCTATCAAGTTGGACCCAAAGGTGAGGATGGCTATCGAGGGCGTTATGCCTCCCGATCAGATGGACAGGACGCCACCCGAATGGCTCCGAGACTGGCCTTGGTTCCAACGAGGACTCATGGTGGACATTGCCTTTCGACAGGTAGTGTACGAGGCAAACAGAGCCTTCCTGCTAGGAGCTTATCCGAAGCCGGACAGGTCTCTATGGAATCTTACACAGACCAACATAGATTGGGTAGGCTGCGTCTTGGAACCTGAGGGACAGACTTATCCACGTCCTTGTGCTACCCGGCCCCAGTACCGGACGATTAAGGAGTTCCGCGAAGCCGCTGCCAATTTTGAACAGTGGGATGACGGTTATTACATAACCGAAGCCGAGTTGGTAGACGTCCAAAATACGTCTCTAACAGGATTGGACAGGAATGCAGCCCTTCGGACGGTTCTCGTCCGTCGTATGACTGCGGAACAGGAAGCCCTGGAGAAAGCAAAAAGGGAAGCGGAGGTACCCGCACCTCCAATCCCGGACTTGAAACTAGGCGCTAGGAGCGTAGCCGGTTCTGGAACAGCCACCGGCAGTACTACCGAAAAGACAGTGAGCCCGGTAGAAGCATCAACCTCCAGTGAGCCCGGAACCAAGGATCCGGAAGACTGGAAGGTAAGTAAGAACAGGAGGTCTGCTGCTCGGAAGCTCAAGAATCTTCCGGATTCTGTCAGAGCTGACCTGCAAGCCAGCACCTCAGCCACTGGTAGTACTGCCATGGAGGTTGTTTCCTCAGACGAGGAATCGGTACACGAGTCCTCGGTGGAGTATGATGAGAAGGCAACTCCATCCACTCAGACCGAGGCAGAACGTTGGGCTAACGCCAAGGCCGGATTCAAAACCCGGATCCCAACGTGGTTCTCCGACTGTGCGTACGGAGTAAAGAAGGATGGTTCGACACTGTACGCCTGCCCGGACACAGTGAATAAGAACGGCGAGTCGGATGATGAAGATTGGATGCGTCTCTCGGACGAAGACCCCAATCCGAGCAAGGCCTATCGAAAGATGTGGCTTATGCTTAACCATACCGAAGGGTATTATACATATACCCAGAGGCGTATGCTGCATTGGGCACTTGAGAAGTGGTACGGAGACGACCAAAAGTCATGTCCCTTCTCCATCTGCCAGGATGCTAGTGATGTTTCGGTCCGGACCTTGAGTACTTCAGCCCGGTTCCAGAGGCATCTTGTAGAGGCCCACTTCCACCATCACCTGGTTTACATTTGTGATCCGAGTTATGGAAAGAAGGGAAAGAAGTGTACTACAAAGGTACAGTACAACCGACGTAGTGATCTGGCTAGACACCAGAAGAATTAGATGGAGCTCGTAAGCGCATTATGGAGCTCCATCAGGAACTCATGAAGGAGTTTGATAGCCTGAGTGAGGATACTTGGTCAAAGATCCGACCAGGGGACCAAGTCCTCTGCGAAGTTCCGAAGACCAAGGATTCAAAACTCCGCGCTAAGATCATCTTGACTCCCGACAAGGGAAAGCTGGACATGCAAGAGTCTCTCTGGCAGAAATGCGAGGAATCCGGAAAGGAGGGAAAGAGAGCTCGGGAGAGAGTCAGGAGGGACCAGAACCGTGGTGGTAACTGCAATGGTCAGACCACTACTGCTTCTAAGGCCAGGGCAGAGGATCGTTCAAGATCCCCCTTGGCACGTCACCCACACGAGCAGGTTCAGGGTACTCCTGTCTTCAAGAGACCCGAACCAGCAGGATACGCAGGTGCTGTATCGAAGCCGGGGAAAGTTTACACCCGTAACTTTCCGTCTATGACCCAGGGACCTGGACCTGAGAGCCAGACCTTGGTCGTAGGAAAAGGAGGTCGACTTGTTCCCAAGAAGACTTCAGCACCTGCTGCTGCCGGATATGCAACTGCTGCAGCCGCCCAGCCGGTAACCTTCACCCCAGAGCAGGTACAACTGTACATGCAAATGGGGATGAAACAGAACCCTCCACCCACCTACTGTCTCCCAACAGCAGGAGTGTCCGGAAGCCCTACGTCCGGAAGTGGCCCTCAGGCAGTGTCGACACCCCCCAAGGTTGTTGCACCACCTGCGAAACCAAAGGATGGGATTACCATCAAGACCGGTAATGCAGAAATTTGGTTCGAGAAGTCTCGTCAGGAGGAAGCAGATGTCCAGAAGGCCATCTACACCCACTGGGAGAGGTGTGTTCGCGACAGAGCGACCGAATTTCATCAGGGTCCCTTAAACGACACCCTGTTGTGTATGAAACAGGTGGGTGATGCCGAAAAGGAGCACCTTGAGACTGTTATCCGAGACGAGGTCAAAGCTCGGGAGGAGGAGGCCTTGGCTGCCAAAGAACAGGCAGCTATGGATGTACATGTTCTGGAGAAACGTGTAAAAGAAGAGATTACCCGGAATACCAACCTAAACACTAAGTTGATGAAGGTATTCGGAGTGGATATCGACGAATGGGATGGCACTCCCGAGTCGGCTCTAGATCTTTTTAGGAAGAAACACGCCAAGAAGTCTACCTAAGTGTGTTCTGGGTTACTTGGCTATATTTTCTCTCTCCCATGATAACCAGATTTAGCCTTTGCAGAAAACTATATATCTGCGAATGTCTCTAAAAAAGACAATGAACACTTATTATTCTATGTGTTCCGGGTTCTTTTCTGACCAGTTAACTGTGCAAATTCAGGACATATAACTTTCATTATATCCTGAATAGTCTATTCGGATTAGAATCTACACTTATAAAAAATCCGATAGTAGATTTGCTGCTGTTATTCATATCCGGAAGCTGGTTCCTGACTTCTCCTGACTGCTGCTATTACCCGTTGCTGACCACTATATAGGATAGACTTATACGATTCTCTACTAATGTTCCGAATAGATTACTCTACACTACTATATTACTTCCGGATCAACCCGTTTTGGACTTACATTTATGTCAACCGCATCTAAAAGGATTACGTTTGTACCTGTTGACTACCGGACTGTTACACTACAACATTTGGATACACCTATGAACAATAGCACTTCTAGAGGATTGTGGGGAGCTGCCCCTAATTCAACTCCCGTGTTTACATATATTACTTTGGAATATAAAAAGACTTTAGCAAGTCCATCCCGTGGTTAGCTGACCACCTTAACTACTACCTGGCATCCGGCAGACTGCAGCGCAAGACTTCACCAGCATTTATTATTGTCATGTATATGTAGGGGTATGGTATTTTACACTTTAACGTTCATGTACCCGTGAGACTCAGACCTAGGTCCTTCGGGTGTGGTGGGGGAATCCGGATGGCAGGTGGCAGCACCTGCCTCTGGGTTCGTATCCACTACACCAGGGGGCCTACCACTCGTCTGCCACACGTCACGTGGCCGGTCTGAGTTTCGCGGGCTTTTCCCCTATATAAGGCTGGTCCTAACCCAGGTTCCTCAGTAGTGGTTTACCCACTGCTCAACCAGGTTGTTACCCGAAAGGGTAACCGAATGCCCTAGTAGCATGTAGTCCTCTGAGGCTGTGATCGTATGTAACGCAAGCTATGGAATAAAAGCTCGGTTGCCTACCCGGAAACTTTTCTCTCTCTTCGTTATGATTTATTCTAACTTAACGAGACGAACCATTACACTGGTGCCGTGACCAGTTGGTCTTCGGGTAAGCGCAGTCAGAAATGACTGAGCTGAGCCCAGTCAGGGGAAATGGCCCAAATTATGAGCTAAACTCCCCGATGGAGGATGGTGAAATCAAATCACCCCCCCAAGGTACAGAGTGGAGAAATCCACTGGAACACTACCCTGATGGGTTAGAGGATGTAAGAAAAAACTTACATGATGAACTGGATGAATTTGGAGACTCCTTATTCATGCCAGGAGGTACTTCGAAACCTGCACCAATGCATAAAAGTACTGCTCAATTTGGTAAACTACCATTTGAGGTACCAAAGCCTAGTGCAGGTATGTTTGAAACGCCATATAGTTCTCGAATTAAACACCAGAAATGTGGATTCGAAAGGAACAAAATGGACGAGCTTGAAGATATGAGAGCTGAATACGAGAAGATCCAGAAGGATCTTATTACACTGACCGGAACCCGAGACAAGATTCTGACTGAAAACAAACAGTTGATATCAGAACGTCTTGATTACGATCAAAGTTGTAGACGCCAACAACAATTGTTATTGGATCAGATGGAGAAAGAAAAACAAGATTTTCAACTCCAGCACGAACAGTATCGTGATGCACTATACACGGCGGACCTGGAATACAGAGCCTCGTGTGATGAGTTGAATAGAACTAAACAAGAGTTAAATTCAACTCAAACGGCTTATGGTAAGTACCAAGAAGAGCTGATGAAAATTGAATCAGCCTTCAAGGATGCTCGGAAAACGTATCAAAAACAAACCGATGAACATGAAAAACTCAAAGGTCAATGGATACGTGAATCCACAGATTTGGCTGCCAAACAGACAAAGATGATGGATGATTATTCCGAACTGGAAGCTAAAGCTATCCAGATGTCAAAGTATCTAGAAGATACTGGTCGTGCAGTAGGCACTCTTGAATCAGACTTCACCGTTTCAGGAGTTGCCCTAAACACGACGAGTAACCGGATGAACTCTTTAAGGGGCGATGACGGGGTAACAGAGACAACTGTACCTCGTTATGAAGAAATAAAGAGTCATCGGATAATACCTTCCAACCTCTTGGTTTAGGTACGGGAAATGGTGGGGTTGACTCTGCGAGTGGAACTAAACAAAGCCACTCGGCAAACACCTCCACCTTTGACGGCGGATGGCCACAATAGTCACCTTTAGGGGGACCAAATGGCCCGTATGCCCAGTATGGATGGAGTCAATCCCAAACAGGAGCGAATCCATCCAAAGGTAACACCCGGAACATGTCTGGAGGAACAACCGGACAATCATCCGGGAATTCCAGTCCAGCTGGAGGGCAATCCGGATGTGACCAAGGATCCGGACCTTCAGGAGATCGTTCCAGAAGCAGACCCTCTGCTGGTGGGACTGGTTCCAATAATGGAAATCAGTCAAATGGAACAGGAGGAAACACTAATCCCAATAGTGGTTTCTTTAGCTTTGGTGGAAATACACAACCCACCAATAATCCTGGGCCAACTCCTCAAACCAGCGGATACACCTTCTCACAGGTCTATTCGGATTAGAATCTACACTTATAAAAAATCCGATAGTAGATTTGCTGCTGTTATTCATATCCGGATGCTGGTTCCTGACTTCTCCTGACTGCTGCTATTACCCGTTGCTGACCACTATATAGGATAGAGTTATACGATTCTCTACTAATGTTCCGAATAGATTACTCTACACTACTATATTACTTCCGGATCAACCCGTTTTGGACTTACATTTATGTCAACCGCATCTAAAAGGATTACGTTTGTACCTTTTGACTACCGGAAATGGTGGGGTTGACTCTGCGAGTGGAACTAAACAAAGCCACTCGGCAAACACCTCCACCTTTGACGGCGGATGGCCACAATAGTCACCTTTAGGGGGACCAAATGGCCCGTATGCCCAGTATGGATGGAGTCAATCCCAAACAGGAGCGAATCCATCCAAAGGTAACACCCGGAACATGTCTGGAGGAACAACCGGACAATCATCCGGGAATTCCAGTCCAGCTGGAGGGCAATCCGGATGTGACCAAGGATCTGGACCTTCAGGAGATCGTTCCAGAAGCAGACCCTCTGCTGGTGGGACTGGTTCCAATAATGGAAATCAGTCAAATGGAACAGGAGGAAACACTAATCCCAATAGTGGTTTCTTTAGCTTTGGTGGAAATACACAACCCACCAATAATCCTGGGCCAACTCCTCAAACCAGCGGATACACCTTCTCACAGGTGCCTCCATACGGAACAGGAGGATCAGGGGGTGGAGGAGGACCACCGCCTGGAGGTCCTGGAAGTACTTATGGTACGAATCCTCCAAGGAAAAAGAGACTCAGTCGCCGAGTATCTCTTTCTCCAGGGTTACAAGCGCTGCATGACTCTAATGCAGTGATTGCTAACTTAGGTGTTGATTGCTACAATCAAGGTCTGGATGATACGGAGATCATGGAATGGAGTAAGGGTTTATCCCTTACTGGATCCACGAATCCGGCTTGTAGAGTAGCTAAGATACCTACCCCCTTTAATGCCAAGAACCCTTGGAAGGAGGAGTATCAAGGCTGCGCGGATGTCTTTAACTGCAATGGATGGGGTAAAGCGGAAGCTCTCCCTTATTTAGTATGCTGGTTAAAGGAAGGCGACGGAAAAGGAGCCGTGGAGCAATGGAGAGATTCTCAAATAGTAGGACTCTCAGCCCATATGAAATATGATGAACTCATAGAGATTGCTTCATATCTATATGGGAATATAGTTGGAGAAGATCCTTGGCTGACGTTCACTAAAAGAACGCAGAAGCCTAAGGAATCTGCCAAAGTGTTCGGCTTGGAATGTCAACGACTGTTGCATAAAGCCAGACCTCAATGGAGACTAGATGATGAATGCTTCCTAGATGAAATGTTTAAACAATTCATTGAAGGATTGCGGAATCAGGAACACAGGACAGTAGCCTGTGAAGCTTGGAAGAATGATGCCTCTCTGACAGATTTGTTCCAGTCCCTAGATCATTATGATCGAAAGGCCCGTATCTTTGCCGGGAAGGTACCCCAACGGATGTCAGCAATGATAATCCCGGAGGGAATACCCGAAACCGATTCATCCGAATCAGGGGAACCTGACGAAGATGAAAACGTTGGGGCCATTGGCCAAGGGAACCCCCGGTATAACCGGAACTGGGGAAAGAAACCGGGTTACGTCAAGGAGAAAGTGATTACTTCTAAACCTCCTGTGACTCAACCCGATACCAAACCTACTACGGGTCCGTCTTTATCAGAGGACCTGGTTAACAATTTGGTAAAGAAGATTACTGAAAATCTTAGGAGGCCTAAGCCTGATAGGAGCGTAGTGACATGCTTTCGATGTCAGGAAACTGGGCATTATGCTGCCGAGTGTGAGGCAGATAAGCCAGTTTATAGAAACACTCGTTACCGGAACAATCCGGGTAAGGAGGACTCAGTGAAGAAGGAAAACTGAGAGGGGGTGTCCATGAAGGCAACCGGATTACCCCCCGAATGAGTGATTGCCATGACTGCCAGCCTATCGCCGCTTGCGGTACTGGTGAGAATCCTCTAGCGATTTCGCCCAGCAGTGAAGTTAAGGAGCCTGATCAGCTCCTTACTCATGAGGCTGGGGAGACTGATAGTACACCAGGTGTCAAGAACCGGCAGAAGAACACAGAGGGGAAACCCGATATCAGTCCAGAGGGAGCGGCCAACGAGTTGGCCAGGGTGGGGTGTGCCCAGCTCCCCCCGGGTCATCCTTGTCTCAAGTTTTTGGAGGGATGTGGATTTGATCTCGGCGCTAAGACGGAACTTGCTAAGTACGCAAGTAGTCCTACCTACTTGAAAGGTAGGAGGTGGTACGCAGTTGTATCTGTGAGTGGTAGTCCGCTGAGTTTCTTGTCGATACGGGTGCTAGCCACTCCTGCATTGCTAAGAGATTCTACGATCTTTTGCCTACGAATCATGAAACTTTCACAACGGAAGGAAATGCTCGTACGGCCGACGGTAGCATGATACAAACGTTCGGTAGAACATGTATGAGGTTCAGTCTACAGGAAGATAAGGACTTCATCCTTACTCCTACTGTGGCGAACATCGCGGATGATGGTATACTTGGTCTGGATTTTGCTGCATTATATGGAGCAAGGTTAGATTCCCAGAGGGGAATATTGGAAGTGAGAGACCCGTATCATCTCGAAGTACAATGTGTGCTTAGGCAAGTAAGCAGTGTAGCCAGTGTAGCCCAGACTGTTAAGATACCCCCGGGCACAGCCTGTGATGTCTTATGTCGAGCGGACAGACAGTTTTCAGGAAAAACTGGAGTTGTAGAGCCAGACATGGCCATGTTGTCAAGTATCGGATTGGAATCCGCCGACGTTCTAGTAGCTAACGCTGCTTGGACGGTGGTTCCTATATCCAATACCGGTAATAAGACTGTCTACGTACAGAAGGATACGATCCTCGGGTCGGTTGTCCTGTCTGAATTGGTAGAAGGCTGTAAACATGTTTCGGCACCCGGAGCCCCTTCCTCACCCGAAAGGAGCCCGGAACTAGACATTCTAGTAGCCGAAAGCCATGTAGAAAGTGATGAACAACGTGAAGCTCTAACTGACTTGTTATACAAGTACCGTAAAGCTTTTGCAGCACCAAGTGAAAAATTGGGGCGTACCGATAAGGTACTGCATACGATTGACACTGGTGAGAATGAACCTTTTAAGATTCCTTATAGAAGACTCCCACTAGCCAAAAAAAAGGTAGCTGAGGAGGAGATAGCTAAAATGCTTGAACAGGATGTAATAATTCCATCAACCAGTCCTTGGTCTAGCCCTGTGTGCATGGTGACTAAGAAAGATGGTACCATCCGTTTCTGCATAGATTACCGGAAATTGAATGGTATGACCAAGAAGAATTCATATCCCTTACCACGGATTGATGAGACTATAGACTCCCTTGGAGGTAAGCAATGGTATTGCTCTCTAGACTTACAATCCGGGTACTGGCAAGTGGGTATGCATCCGAAAGATGTGGAGAAGACGGCATTTTCCAGTCATATTGGATTATTCCAATATAATGTGATGCCGTTTGGATTGTGCAATGCACCGGCGACATTTGAAGCCATGATGGAAACTTTATTAAGTGACCTCTTATGGAAGAAATGTCTCGTCTATCTAGATGATGTGATTGTCTTTGGGAAGACATACGAAGAATGCTTGGAAAATTTAGGTATGGTCCTGGAAAGTATCATAACTAATGGTTTGAAGCTGAAGCCCAAGAAATGCGATCTTTTCAAAAGATCTATTAATTACTTGGGGCGAATAATCTCGAATGAAGGGATTAAAGCCGATCCGGAGAAACTGGATGCCGTGTCAAATTGGCAGGCACCCACGAATGCGAAAGAAGTCAGATCCTTCCTCGGATTCTGTTCCTACTACCGGGACTTTATCCCAGGATATTCAAGGGTTGCCTTTCCTATCCAGAGTTTGTCCCACTGGACACCCGGGATAAGAAAGGAACAATTCCCTTGGGGATCCGAGCAAGACGAGGCCTTTATGAAAATAAAGGATTTGTTTGCAAGTACACCTGTGTTGAAGTACCCTACGGAGAATGATCATTTCATTCTAGATACTGATGCTAGTAATGAAAGCATAGGAGCCGCCCTTTCTCAGGTCCAGGATGGGGTTGAAGTTCCTATAGCCTTCGCTAGTAACACGTTGAGTAAAACTCAAAGAAATTATTGTACCACTAAACGTGAGTTGTTGGCTGTGGTGGTCTATACGAAGAAGTTCAAGCACTTTTTGTGGGGGAGTGATTTCACTCTACGGACTGACCACTCTTCCCTCAGATGGTTATTGAACTTCAAAGATGCAGAGGGGATGATAGGTCGCTGGTTAGCACACCTATCCGAATTCGGTCTAAATCACAGCCAGATTGAACACCGAGCCGGGGCAAAGCATTTGAATGCAGATGCTTTGTCTAGAATCCCAGTGAGGAAATGTGCAAATGCTGAGTGCACTGATTGTGGAGCACACAATGCTGTGTTGGCAGGGGTTCGAGTTCCATTCGAAACCCATCCGGAACATGTCTTGAATTGGTCCTTGGAGACCATCCAGCAGTTCCAGGAGTCTGATGCAGTCACATCACGTTTGATTAAGTTCCTTAATCAGGGTATCTGTCCTCCAAGACCCGAAGTGTCATTGGAAAACAGAGAGATGAGACGATTCTTAGCTCAATGGGCCGAGCTAGAAGTCCGGGATGGTATTCTGTTTCGATGGAAGAACCATTCTAATAGGAAGAAAACCTTGCAAGTTGTCATACCTAGTGCTATGCGACGAGATATTATGTATTTCTGTCATGGACATAGAACTAGTGGACACTTTGGAAAGAAACGGTCTCTAGAACGTCTAACCAGACGATACTATTGGCCCGGCATGAGTACAGATCTCACCCGATGGGTGGAGACCTGTCCCGAGTGCTGTAAGAACAAACCAGGACCCGGGTTAGGCAAGCTGCCATTATCCCAGGAACTGTTTGGTGTAAGGTTTGCTAGAATAGCTGTTGACATTATTAGTGGGATTCCCCCCACTCCTAGTGGCAACACGTGTATGATGGTCGTGTCTGATTATTATACCAAGTACACCCGAGTGTTTCCTCTACCGGATCATAAGGCTGTTACTTGTGCTATGGCCTTTGTAAAAGGGTGGGTGCTGCACTTAGGTGTCCCACTCATGTTACATAGTGACCAAGGCAGAGAATTTGAGTCTAGTCTGTGGCAAGAGATGTGTAATTGTCTGGCGATCTGCAAGACAAGAACTAATCCCTATAGACCACAGAGCGATGGACAGGTAGAGAGATTCAATAGGACTTTGATCCAAGTATTGAAGTCTCTGGTAAATGAGCAGATGGATGATTGGGATGAACAATATGAATTCGTGGTACATGCCTATAATGGCACTGTACATTCGAGCACAAACTGTTCTCCTAATCTCCTTGTTTTTGGAGAGGATTTGATTATGCCAGCCGATTTGGTGTTTGGCTTAATAAGAATGAATCCGGAAACCCCTTGCCAGGTGATGTTTGTAGAATCCCTACGGGATAATTTCAAACAAGCCTATGAGAGGGTTAGAGACGAGTTGCAGAAAACTGCTCGTTGGCAGAAAGTTGGCTATGACACAGGTCTAAAAGCTAGATTTTTTAATCTAGGGGATAGAGTACTGCGTCTACACCAACCTCTAGCCAACCTGAAATTAGCCAGCAATTGGGATGGACCTTTCACTATAACTCAGGTTATTAGTGATTGCACAGTGATTATTAAATCACAGCTTGGTAAATGTTACAAGTCAAATGTAGCGAGACTACGCCCATGGAGAGGGAGGGACACCTCCACCGAAATGTATGGTGATGGTCTATTGAAAGTAATGGAACAGAGTCATGTTAAGCAACTCGAAGTGGTACCGACCCGAAAGCGAGGACCCGGGCGGCCACGGAAGGTTGCAGACCCGAAGAGGCTAGTGCCCCCTGTCGTAACATCCGGAAAACAGGGGAAGATACAAAAAGTCTCGGCAGGCGCAGGTAAAAATAAGAGGAAAGGTCCTTCTAAGGCTAAGAAGACCTTGGAAAAGGCTCTTATGGATACCAGGTCAATAAAAGACGCCTCAAAACCTCTTAGACGCAGTCCAAGGTTGCTAAAGACTGCCGTAACCTAGCCTGTTAACACAACGAGTGTGTTGTCCTGTACTGTGTACTGTTATATGTTGTAACCTAGTTCAATGTATATTTGAGCCGGTCATGAGTTTCTGGAAAAGGCCCTATGACAATGTACCCATGGTTTTGGACGGATAATCTGGTGGATATGCTTATGCTATCCATAAACTCCATAATACCTAGCGAGTTGTCATAGTTGAACCCCGAGTACGAACGGACGACCGATCGGGTATTGTATTGTTTTTATGTAAGGGCGCTTGACCTAATTAAGGGCACGCGGGAAAGTTGTTGACCCATTTTCGAATGGTCACGTGAGGCGCCGGTTTGATCATGCGCAGCGATTCAAGATCCCGCCATATTGTCTTATTCCTGCGAAGGAAGAAGACGTGGCCGAGGGTGGTCTTACTCTTGTTGGAGTCTGATAGCCCGTGACAGCCATATTCCGAGGTGTGCCCTCGTTAAAAGGCACCCGCCTTTCACTGGGTAAGCAGTACTTACTGCTTATCCGGTGGATTGGGATATTTTATCCCCGAACAGCCACTTCTGTCGATGGCAGAAGAGGCCGTCCGCCTTGGCGGTGGTGCCGGTGCCAGCACCCCGCCAGAGTATGGAAGTGGTTCTCCCCAGAGTCCCACTTATACATACGACGATCAGCAATACGATGCTGATTGTGATCAGATGGATCAACAAATGAATGTTGATCAGTACTTCTCTGGAGTAGACGATAGCGACGTAGAATCGTTCTACGACGCATCCGACAACTCCAGACAAGTTAGTCCTGAACGCCGAGGCGTTCAACAACAAACTAATGTAGGTGAGCCTTACGTAGCCCCTCCATCCGAAGGTTTGAGTGGAGAACCGGCAGGAGCCCAGTCTCATGACAGGGCTCTGATGCCACCTCCCCCTCAACTGCCGCCCCGTCTTGGTGGGAGTACCTCATTCGGTGCTTTGGGACCTGCTTCTCCGGTTGACAGGCCAATGTACCTAGAGCTGCCCCTTCCAGACAGTCCAGAATGGCACGATGTAGCCAGTCCCTATGACGGACGGATGTTAGCAATTTCTGAGGAAATGCTGATACCCACCTGTTATGGGACGTCCAGAGAAGTTGATGAACGTGTTGTCAACGCAATCTGGGAATGTGCTCATCCGCAATGGGCTAATACCTTTCCGGAGTCCTGGTTGATGGATTACCATCAGATGGCCAAAGGATTGGTAGTCCACTTATGGTTTCGTAAAGCCGTCTGGGACGCAGAAATGGCTTTCCGAAGAAATCCCTCTTATAGGCCTTCCTACGTGTCTGACAAAAGGGTTATACCGGTGTCAAGGCAGATGAGGTCTCTAGATACATAGATAGAGACCAGATCCTACTGTTAGGCACAGCGGATGAGTATGAAGCAGCAGGTAACGCTGTTGTGGATTACTGTCCAGGGGTCCCCATTACGTCTCAAACCATTGAGGCAGAAGAGGCCCGTATTGGTGTGTCTCCACTAGACAGACTCGGGGTAATACAGGACCTCGTTGTACGTCTATTGGAGAGGCAGTATGCACTGGCGCATCCGGAGTTAGTACCCGGACCCGCACCCGTACAAGTAACAGCCAAAATGGCCGATCGGATGGACCGTCTCATGTCTCCTGTTGAAGCTCCTACCTTGGGAGGCGCAGCAGTAGTACCTGAGAAGATCCTACCTGATGCAGATGTTTCCCTTAAAACTGCTCAGTCTACCCCTACGAAGACTGAGCAAGTAAAGGAGAAAGCAGCTGGTGGAAAGGGTAAAGTAACCCCCACCAAAGGTAAGGGTAAAGGGAAGCGGTCAGGAACCGAACCCTCTACCAGCACGAGTGTGGCCGACAATACCCGAACCCGTCGGGTGTCTCCACGCTCGGCCAATAAGAAGGGCACTAAGGCTTCGGATGTCTCCGGCAATGAGACGAACGCATCCGAGCCTGGCACTTCTACTAACGGCAGATCCCGCAGGCGGAATAAGAAGAGGGTTGACCAACGCAAACCTGAACCTATCGAGGTAGACGTTCAAGTTGATAATACAGAAGCTGAACCGGCTGTCCCAACCGTAAAAGTTGAGCTCAGTGTGCCAATCGTCAAGCTACACGACGTAATGGCCGATTTGAGTGGAGACGCTCAAGATGCCGCAGCCCAGGTTCTCGCGGGTCAACAACCCGTTGTGCAACCTGTGGATGTACCATCCGACCCGGAGGGAGAGGAGCCGGTTGACCCAGTTGTGGATGCCACTCCGACTGACGAGCAAGAGGCTGCTATCTGGGCTAACGCCAATAGCAACTTTGCCGACTTCATTCCTCTACACAGGGGACACCTGAAGGGTAGTAAATCCGTATGGAGACTGCCCCCTCGGATCACCTGTGAGAAGCGTGAAGATATGGAGGAATGGCTTCGCAAGAAGCTCTCCGATAGAAAACCGGCCAATATGTACTGGATCTATTGGGAATTCGTTAAGAATTCGCCCAATGGTCTGTACAATTACGACCAGAAGGGCAAGCTCAAGTTTGCTCTAGATGAGTACTACGGGGAGGATCGTAAGGATTGTCCCTTTCAACGTTGTACTCAAAGTGAGGGTGAGGTTGAATTCTTCATCGAGAAAGACGAGTTCCTTTGTCATCTCATGGAGGTTCATATGCACCAGAGGCCGGAATATGTCTGCGACCGGGAGGTTGGCAAGAAATGTGCTAAATGCACAGGATGTGTCACCCCCCGAGGCGGAGACATGGTCCGGCACTACGTGACTTCGCATGGAGAGGGCCTGGAGGCAGCCATAGATCGGGTGATGAAAATTCACTCCGAACTCTATGGTAACCTTAAGGGCCTCAATGCAGAGAAGTTGGCTTCCCTCACACCGAGTACGAAGCAGTTTGCGCCTACGGTTCCTGGTACTAACCAGAAACTAAAGGCTCAGTTTGCCCAGACTCCCGGGTCCGGCAAACTAGAGTACGCTCAGGAGGAGTACGATCTGTTGAACGAATGGAGGAGCAACAAGGCCCGCCATCGTGGTGGGGCTTATGTAACTCCATCCGGAGAACAGATCCGAAGCCGCAGGGATTACCGCCAGGGACCCTCCGCGGCAGATAGGAAGAGACAGGCGTCTGAATCTCCAAGCCGAGCCAGGTCACCACTGGAGGCGTTGGAGAGACAGACGAATGGGGAAAGGAAGAAGCCACATCTTCCATCCCCTACTGGAACTCCTTCCCATTATGGACGAGCACCAACTCCACTAGGTGCACAGAACCCGACATTCTTTGGTGTCAGTGGACCGAGTGGCCAGTCCGCCCGGAATGTCAAAGACCCGAAGCAGTACCCTGCTATGGGCCCACCCGGACCAGAGATGCAAATCTTTGATCAGTACGGGAGGGTCAAGCAGGAACTGCCGACAGTAGGAGGTCAAGCTCCCCGACCTACAATGAGTGCTGTGGTGAGACAACGTCCACCCGCACCATTGTTGACAGCCAAAGACCTTAGAAGGGAATTGTCGCGGTTGCCCCTAGCTCAGGGATTACCAAACCAAGGCCCTTCTTCGACCACTGCTAGTGCAGCTACTACTGCGGTTGCTTCTTCGCACACGCGGGTAGCTGTCACTGCGAGTGGGTCTGGAGCACATCCGAAGCCTCAGGGTCAGGTACCCCCACCTGGTGCTGTGGTTCATCGGCCTAAGCTGATCCAGACAGTCGAGACCTTCTTCAAGAAGGAGGACAAGTTGTCTTGCAATATTCAGAGCAAGCAATTTGAGACGTTACAGCACCATCTAGAAAACCTCCACCTGGATATGTATCGTCGGACCGTGTCGAGCACTCTCCAGTGCATTGACGCGATCCAGAAGTCAGAGATCAACCGGATCTCGACTCAGATAAAGGCGGATGTTGCCAAAGATAAGCAGGAAGCTGCTAATCTGCGGCAGGAGGCCCTATCCGAGAAGGAAACAGCTTCTCAGATGCTCGACCTAGAACGAGCAACGAACATGAAGAACCAGCAAAAGTTCTTCAAGGTTTTTGGAGTTATCATGGATAACTGGGACGGCACACCTGAGCATGCTTTGAACCTGTTCGATGCTGTCCCCGCATTGGCACCTACGGATGGAACCGGTGTGGACCCCCCGTTCAGCCTCAGGCTCAACAACCAGGTCCAAACCAGCCACCCGAGGAGAACATGGAACAGTGAAAACTGTTGCATGGAGATTGGGCATAATTGTATGTCCCGGGGTGCTATTACCTATGTATTGTTGGATAGGAAACCATTTTTTTATCCAACCCGTATTGGTTCGGGTACCAAACTGTACCCTAATCCGGAAACTGAAAACAGAAGGAAAAACAAACAAGTCACTCTGGAGGAGGAGTACGAATGCTGTAAACACCATAATATAATGACTGTGCCTATTATAAAATCATGGACAATTTACACTAATATGGACCTTTGAACTACAAACCGGATTTACTACTACACCACTACTATTTGTGAGCTAGCACTACAGGCATCAGGGTTTAGCTACGCCCATAAAGTCCATCAACAGTCTACAACTGGAATTACCTCCAGTTAGCTAGCACTACAGGCATCAGGGTTTAGCTACGCCCATAAAGTCCATCAACAGTCTACAACTGGATCTACTATTACCTCCAGTTAGCTAGCACTACAGGCATCAGGGTTTAGCTACACCCACCAACAAGTTTTACTATAGCACTTCAGGCATCAGGGTTCAGCTCGCCCAT
This sequence comes from Acholoe squamosa, assembly GCA_949317995.1. Lineage (NCBI taxonomy): Eukaryota > Metazoa > Annelida > Polychaeta > Phyllodocida > Polynoidae > Acholoe > Acholoe squamosa. The sequence goes on from OX439036.1 coordinate 115,764,387, forward strand.
ACCAAGACATCAGCAGCATCCGACTCCTGTTACATCCTCCAATCATGAAAACAAGTAACTTTGTTGATAATATTATATTGTGTGTAAAATTGTATTTATAACTATATAATATCTTTTATAAAGATATATTATTATATAAGGGTACCTATAAATATACTGGATCTGCGAATCCTAAAAGTTGTTTAAGGTAATCCTAGACCTATAACTGTCTAGATAGGTCATTCTTGGTCTCAATATATTAAGAGACTATATTTCTTCTGTAACTTGTAAATATAAAACACTAAGGTATAAACTGAGCTGCGTCTCAAAAGTATAAATATTTTTCCATAAAATAAGAGAAGGTCCAACGGATTTCTCTAAACTTAGTATTGTATTACTCAGGTTAATACCTAATTGTGTTCATATAGTATCAGATTAATTGTTCATATCTGATCATTAATATTTAATTCACTCTGTAAAGTGGACAGAGTTGTTAATTAAAAAAAAAAAAAAAAAAATCAAAATTTTTTTTTCCGGGTTCAATAACTGTAATACGATCATTATTTACAACCACCGGTCCTTTTCAGGACCCTACTGTTGTCAAAACGTTACTATAAATCTGTGATAATTGTATATTTATCATTTATGGTTGTTAAAAGCTACTGATGGAAATGACATGAACGACACTCGATGCTATTATTGTATAATTTTTCGGAAATAGGATAGTCTTATACTATAGCCTATTTCACATCGAGCAAGTGTAATTAATACCCCTTTTTAGTATTGTAAACAATCACTTACTAGGTTATTAATACACTGCGGTTTAATTACCCCCAAGTTATTGTCTAAGGGGGCAGTGTAGGGGTATGGTATTTTACACTTTAACGTTCATGTACCCGTGAGACTCAGACCTAGGTCCTTCGGGTGTGGTGGGGGAATCCGGATGGCATGTGGCAGCACCTGCCTCTGGGTTCGTATCCACTACACCAGGGGGCCTACCACTCGTCCGCCACACGTCACGTGGCCGGTCTGAGTTTCGCGGGCTTTTCCCCTATATAAGGCTGGTCCTAACCCAGGTTCCTCAGTAGTGGTTTACCCACTGCTCAACCAGGTTGTTACCCGAAAGGGTAACTGAATGCCCTAGTAGCATGTAGTCCTCTGAGGCTGTGATCGTATGTAACGCAAGCTATGGAATAAAAGCTCGGTTGCCTACCCGGAAACTTTTCTCTCTCTTCGTTATGATTTAATCTAACTTAACGAGACGAACCATTACATATATATTATAAATATTTTTGCTAATATTATTTCTATGTGCATAGTTACACTATGATGATAGAATATGGTATATTTTCATACGGGTTCATATCAATACGGATCTCTGGTTATTATTCATATTATTCAACATGATCCGATAACTTCATAGTGTATATTCACCAGATTATTTTTTAACTGTCCTGCGAGGCATATTCTTGTACAAATATAATTATCTGGTGCTATAGTGGTTATTTGGTACATGATGGTATCACATATGGTATTCTACTAAATTTTTTCTTTTCAAGTGTATAATTCATAACGGTTCTATTTCTAAACTCACGAACCTTTAACGGATTGGTTGGTCATGTCATTAGATAGTATAGTTACTGTAAAAGTCTTTCTCAAGACTAGATAATCATTTGTGATATTAATAATTACAAACCTATTAGGATGTTATTATGTGATTTATTCAATATTTATCAGTTTCGTTACATATAACTGTTATCTTCACACATATGCGAATAATAACAATTATCCTGATGGTCTTACCATAAATATAGATTGTTACTATGTTGTATATAATATTATTAACAGTTCCATTACACATAACTGTTACTCTTTCCACATATTCGCATTATACTTTGACATCCGGTTTGTTATTCTGTAACTATATACGCTATCAAATATATGAAATTGACATTCGAATGATATTACACATGATGTTAACATTAAATCTATGGTTGTACCTCTATTATTAGGGTTTAGACATATCGTAATGTTATCCCTATAATAATACAATAGTTATAACTCCTTCCTAAATGTCTGGGGGAGTGGTGTAGAGGTACGTTTTATACATAACCATAGCGTTGGGTACCGTCTGGCGTGGTGGGTGAGTCAAGTCGTCGGATGTTCCTCAGGTTCCAGATAGGTGGCAGCACTGATCCGGGTCTGTGGGGACATCTGACGGCGAACACCTAGGTTCTTATATAAAGACCAGGGCTCAGCTACTACGCCAGAGGCCCTTCTGGCCTCCAATCATGTAAGACCTTTTTCTAATAATCAATAGCTGTCCTATCACCAACTACCGGGTAGCCGTGAGTGTTTCATAATAAACTATCCGTTGGCATACACTTGAATCACCGTCTTACTCTTTCTTTCCCGAATAGTAAGGCCCGAACCACCAGGTCCGTAAGACTAGAACCATTACACATGTATGGAAGAAGTCCCCATAAAAGGTTAAAAATCAATTTATCATATCAAAATTTAACAATTTAAAGGGATTTTATCTTGACCTAATACCATCTGCGGTTTAGCGATCTCACAGAATTGCAAAATTATGGAGTTGATATGAGATCTTTAATCGGTCAGAATTTCCCTTTAAATTGATGTAAAGACTTCATTTAAAAAGGAAATCCACTTATTTTTATCAGCTCTGTCCATTGCTATATAAATGATATACATAGGATTGGATTCTAGCAAACAGACAAGGACCTAACATGGAGAAGCTGGTGGAAATGTGATAGCGAATGGCACGCTAAAATTTTTGTGGGGTCTGGCAAACATCCTGTTCCCCTATGAAATGAAAAACCCTAAACAGTTTCTAAACCATTTTTTTTCTGTAGAAAGTGTGGGAACTATTCTCTTTTTTGTGAGATTTGGCCTTTATACCAAAAAATGATTTCAAAGTTGGGGTAACTTCACTTGGGGAGAATGGGATGTTTATCTGAATCAATTATTTCAATTATAGATTCTTATTAAACCCCTAATCAATCCCTTTAAAATGAGCCCATGTTTGTTAAGATCCTCCAATAAATAGCTACACAATGTGCTAGCAAAAAAAGGAGAATTTAGCACTCCCCAGTTTCAGCTTTATCACAGTTTCACACCTCCACTGCAGCAGAACCATGCACTGGGGGTAGGTAAGTGCCTATCTTTGAGTCTCTCGGAATAAATTGAATGCATAAAGTCCCAGTCTGTTGGGGCTTTGAGCTGAAATAATTTTAGATGGCCATATTCATATATAAAGTTGAATTTGAAGTGGCTAATTACTTGCATTTTTGAGCAGCCATTTTCATTACTGACAAATAACTGCACTTGTATTATCTAGGCATTGACAGTGGTTTAATAAATCTTACACACATAAGGGGAAAGGATGCTAACATGACTGCAATCATATAAACTCTAGATGGTTTTTCTATCAATCCATATTTTGGTCATTTCTTTGAGCGCCGGCAATGTCCGTAACCGCTTGTGAGCCATGTTTGTTTCCGTAAGGCCCGGCTAGACGCTGGTGTTCCATGGCACCGGTTCAACCTCCTCTTCTTGGGAATTTAACCTGGCCGGAAGTAGAATGACGTCACACTGGACACAAACATTCACGCCGCCTCAGTTTCTCAGGGACATGGTGGGACCATGCTGTCACACACTTCTGACAGTTTTCAGATGAGATCTCATCTGAATAATAATCTTTTTTTTAAGTTTCCATAAGGGAGTGATCATTTTTTAAGAACAGGGGGGAGGCTGGTGGGTTTGAGGGGGGGTCAGAATTTTTTCAACCCCTTGACCGGGGGGGTCAGAATTTTTTCAACACCTCTGATAGGGGGGTCAAAATAATTTCACCTGTTTTCGGTTAAATACCCAGCGTGTTACTATATGCTGAAAGGGGACATTTGCGCGCGATTTTTGTCCCTTAATGGGGGGTCGAAAAAATTTTACCCTCTCGAGAGGGGGGGTTGAAATTTTTTTCGCACGTCCGCGCGCAAACCCACCAGGCCCCCCCCTGTTGTTAAAAAATAATCACTTCCTAAGTTTCAGATGATCTCTTCTGAATGTTATTCAAATTCAGATGAGTTCTGGCATATATCCCGATCAACCGTTTGGCCGGGCATGAGCCCGTGTAAGAGAGTATTATCGTATATATAATCACTTTTAATAACCCCCTTTGATCTAGATAAGAATCTGTTTAAACATGGTGTGTAATTTGTCCCCTACTTTCCTGTATACTGCTCACAAGGTTTGCTGTCTGAAATTATTTGCCAATCCCCAACAATCTAGATGTGAAAAAAAAGTCTGCATAGTTATGTAATAGAGACTGTCTTAGAAACACTTCCCAAAGTTATAGTTCATTGATTTTTACAGAAAGAAAAAGAAAGAAAAATCTTCATGGACATGACCATTGTGGGGGGGGGAGGGGCTGTTTGATAGAGACTTTAGCTCAGTTAGAACATCTTACTGAACACAGCTTTGTACTATGGAAGGGGCACAATTGTTTTTGATACGGAGGTGTGGCTGAACCCCTGACTACCCTTACCCTTCCTAGGGCACTCATTCGTGGGGGTTTCCTTCAAAACCCTATCCTTTCTAGGGAACTTTTTACATCATAGTCTTAGAATTTGCTCAAAATGTCTTAAACTGACCTTTTCTTGGAGAAAATTTGTATTTAGTTCATGCTATTTTCATGAAAACTTGGAAAATATCTAAATTTTCCGCATGAATCGGGGTATTTCGCTGAAAGTTTTGCTCAAAGGTAGACCCTTGCTAGGGACATTTGTGGCTGAAACAGGAGGCTTGCTAGGGACCTTTCATTTAAAAAATACCTTTGCCAGCCGCACATATGTGTATACATTACATAGAGAGTGCCCCCCCCCCGGTTTGGTATGACATGTTTATACACAGGGCAACAAATAACACACATTCAAAAAACCCACTTTGTTCACTACAGTTTGAGGTCCACACAATCATGACTGGTATCACAAACTCCTTTCCATTCCTGATTTTAGACCATTTCTCACATTTTTAAGATTCAATCTCTGGATCTTTGAGTCACCAGTGTCCTAGTAATTGGAATTACTAGTATGAACACTACTACAGCAGGCAAAACAAAAGTCAACTTGAATTTCCATTCACATCCTTTTTCTGACATTTAATCCACATACATTCAAGTGCATTTATTTGATCAACATTATTCTCATAATTTGGAAGATACCATTATCCAAAACACCAGAGTTATTGAGTCATTAACATGATGAAGGCCGGATGGTTCAATGTACACCACCTTATGTCATTAACCTAATGAAGGCCGCACGGTTCAATGTACACCACCTTATGTCATTAACCTAATGAAGGCCACATGATGTGTTGATGTACAACGACTTATGTCATTAAACTGATGAAGGCCACATGGTGCGTAATTGTATACCACCTTATATCTTTAACCTGATGAAGGCCACATGGTGCGTCAATGTACACCACCTTATGTCATTAACCTGATGAAGGCCACATGGTGTGTTGATGTACACCACCTTATGTCATTAACCTGATGAAGGCCACATGGTGTGTTGATGTATACCACCTTATGTCATTAACCTGATGAAGGCCACATGGTGTGTTGATGTACACCACCTTATGTCATTAACCTGATGAAGGCCACATGGTGTGTTGATGTACACCACCTTATGTCATTAACCTGATGAAGGCCACATGGTGTGTTGATGTATACCACCTTATGTCATTAACCTAATGAAGGCCACATGGTGTGTTGATGTACACCACCTTATGTCATTAACCTGGTGAAGGCCACATGGTGCGTCAATGTACACCACCTTATGTCATTAACCTGATGAAGGCCACATGGTGCGTCAATGTATACCACCTTATGTCATTAACCTAATGAAGGCCACATGGTGCGTCAATCTACAACACCTTATGTCATTAACCTAATGAAGGCCATATGGTGCGTCAATCTACACCACCTTATGTCATTAACCTAATGAAGGCCGATTGGTGCGTCAAGGTACACCATCTTATGTCATTAACCTGATGAAGGCCACATGGTGCGTCAATGTATACCACCTTATGTCTTTAACCTGATGAAGGCCACATGGTGCGTCAATGTATACCACCTTATGTCATTAAACTGATGAAGGTGACATGGTGCGTCAATCTACACCACCTTATGTCATTCACCTAATGAAGGCCGCACGGTTCAATGTACACCACCTTATGTCATTAACCTAATGTCAATGTATACCACCTTATGTCATTAAACTGATGAAGGTGACATGGTGCGTCAATCTACACCACCTTATGTCATTCACCTAATGAAGGCCGCACAGTTCAATGTACACCACCTTATGTCATTAACCTAATGAAGGCCACATGGTGTGTTGATGTACACCACCTTATGTCATTAAACTGATGAAGGCCACATGGTGCGTCAATGTACACCACCTTATGTCATTAACCTAATGAAGGCCACATGGTGTGTCAATGTATACCACCTTATGTCATTAACCTAATGAAGGCCACATGGTGTGTTGATGTACACCACCTTATGTCATTAACCTAATGAAGGCCACATGGTGCGTCAATGTATACCATCTTATGTCATTAACTTAATGAAGGCCGCATGGTTCAATGTACATCACCTTATGTCATTAACCTAATGAAGGCCGTACGGTTCAATGTACACCAACTTATGTCATTAACCTAATGAAGGCCACATGGTGTGTTGATGTACACCACCTTATGTCATTAACCTAATGAAGGCCACATAGTGCGTCAATGTACACCGACTTATGTCATTAACCTGATGAAGGCCACATGGTTCGTCAATGTATACCACCTTATGTCATTAAACTGATGAAGGTGACATGGTGCGTCAATCTACACCACCTTATGTCATTCACCTAATGAAGGCCACATGGTGCGTCAATGTACACCACCTTATGTCATTCACCTGATGAAGGCCACATGGTGCGTCAATGTACACCACCTTATGTCATTAACCTGATGAAGGCCACATGGTGCGTCAATGTACAACACCTTATGTCATTAACCTAATGAAGGCCACATGGTGCGTCAATGTACACCACCTTATGTCATTAACCTAATGAAGGCCACATGGTGCGTGAATGTACACCACCTTATGTCATTAACCTAATGAAGGCCACATGGTGTGTTGATGTACACCGACTTATGTCATTAACCTGATGAAGGCCACATGGTGCGTCAATGTATACCACCTTATTTCATTAAACTGATGAAGGTGACATGGTGCGTCAATCTACACCACGTTATGTCATTCACCTAATGAAGGCCGCACAGTTCAATGTACACCACCTTATGTCATTAACCTAATGAAGGCCGCTTGGTGTGTTGATGTACACCACCTTATGTCATTAAACTGATGAAAGTGACATGGTGCGTCAATCTACACCACCTTATGTCATTAAACTGATGAAGGCCACATGGTGCGTCAATGTACACCACCTTATGTCATTAACCTGATGAAGGCCACATGGTGCGTCAATGTACACCACCTTATGTCATTAACCTGATGAAGGCCACATGGTGCGTCAATGTACACCACCTTATGTCATTAACCTGATGAAGGCCACATGGTGTGTCAATGTATACCACCTTATGTCATTAACCTAATGAAGGCCACATGGTGTGTCAATGTATACCACCTTATGTCATTAACCTAATGAAGGCCACATGGTGTGTTGATGTTCACCACCTTATGTCATTAACCTAATGAAGGCCACATGGTGCGTCAATGTATACCATCTTATGTCATTAACTTAATGAAGGCCGCATGGTTCAATGTACATCACCTTATGTCATTAACCTAATGAAGGCCACATGGTGCGTCAATGTATACCACCTTATGTCATTAACCTAATGAAGGCCACATGGTGCGTCAATGTACACCGACTTATGTCATTAACCTAATGAAGGCCACATGGTGTGTTGATGTACACCACCTTATGTCATTAACCTGATGAAGGCTACATGGTGCGTCAATGTATACCACCTTATGTCATTAACCTAATGAAGGCCACATGGTGCGTCAATGTACACCACCTTATGTCATTAACCTGATGAAGGCCACATGGTGCGTCAATGTACACCACCTTATGTCATTAACCTGATGAAGGCCACATGGTGCGTCAATGTATACCACCTTATGTCATTAACCTAATGAAGGCCACATGGTGCGTCAATGTATACCACCTTATTTCATTAAACTGATGAAGGTGACATGGTGCGTCAATCTACACCACCTTATGTCATTCACCTAATGAAGGCCACATGGTGTGTCAATGTACACCACCTTATGTCATTAACCTGATGAAGGCCAAATGGTGTGTCAATGTATACCACCTTATGTCATTAACCTAATGAAGGCCACATGGTGTATCAATGTATACCACCTTATGTCATTAACCTAATGAAGGCCACATGGTGTGTTGATGTACACCACCTTATGTCATTAACCTAATGAAGGCCACATGGTGCGTCAATGTATACCATCTTATGTCATTAACTTAATGAAGGCCGCATGGTTCAATGTACATCACCTTATGTCATTAACCTAATGAAGGCCACATGGTGCGTCAATGTATACCACCTTATGTCATTAACCTAATGAAGGCCACATGGTGCGTCAATGTACACCAACTTATGTCATTAACCTGATGAAGGCCACATGGTGTGTCAATGTATACCACCTTATGTCATTAACCTGATGAAGGCCACATGGTGTGTTGATGTATACCACCTTATGTCATTAACCTGATGAAGGCCACATGGTGTGTCAATGTATACCACCTTATGTCATTAACCTGATGAAGGCCACATGGTGTGTTGATGTATACCACCTTATGTCATTAACCTAATGAAGGCCACATGGTGTGTTGATGTACACCACCTTATGTCATTAACCTGATGAAGGCCACATGGTGTGTTGATGTATACCACCTTATGTCATTAACCTAATGAAGGCCACATGGTGTGTTGATGTATACCACCTTATGTCATTAACCTGATGAAGGCCACATGGTGTGTTGATGTACACCACCTTATGTCATTAACCTGATGAAGGCCACATGGTGCGTCAATGTACACCACCTTATGTCATTAACCTGATGAAGGCCACATGGTGCGTCAATGTATACCACCTTATGTCATTAACCTAATGAAGGCCACATGGTGCGTCAATCTACAACACCTTATGTCATTAACCTAATGAAGGCCATATGGTGCGTCAATGTACACCACCTTATGTCATTAACCTAATGAAGGCCGATTGGTGCGTCAAGGTACACCACCCTATGTCATTAACCTGATGAAGGCCACATGGTGCGTCAATGTATACCACCTTATGTCTTTAACCTGATGAAGGCCACATGGTGCGTCAATGTATACCACCTTATGTCATTAAACTGATGAAGGCGACATGGTGCGTCAATCTACACCACCTTATGTCATTCACCTAATGAAGGCCGCACGGTTCAATGTACACCACCTTATGTCATTAACCTAATGTCAATGTATACCACCTTATGTCATTAAACTGATGAAGGTGACATGGTGCGTCAATCTACACCACCTTATGTCATTCACCTAATGAAAGCCGCACAGTTCAATGTACACCACCTTATGTCATTAACCTGATGAAGGCCACATGGTGTGTCAATGTACACCACCTTATGTCATTAACCTGATGAAGGCCACATGGTGCGTCAATGTATACCACCTTATGTCATTAACCTAATGAAGGCCACATGGTGTGTTGATGTACACCACCTTATGTCATTAACCTAATGAAGGCCACATGCTGCGTCAATGTATACCATCTTATGTCATTAACTTAATGAAGGCCGCATGGTTCAATGTACATCACCTTATGTCATTAACCTGATGAAGGCCACATGGTGCGTCAATGTATACCACCTTATGTCATTAACCTAATGAAGGCCACATGGTGCGTCAATGTACATTGACTTATGTCATTAACCTAATGAAGGCCACATGGTGCTTCAATGTACACCTACTTATGTCATTAACCTGATGAAGGCCACATGGTGCGTCAATGTATACCACCTTATGTCATTAAACTGATGAAGGTGACATGGTGCGTCAATCTACACCACCTTATGTCATTCACCTAATGAAGGCCACATGGTGCGTCAATGTACACTACCTTATGTCATTAACCTGATGAAGGCCACATGGTGCGTCAATATACAACACCTTATGTCATTAACCTAATGAAGGCCACATGGTGCGTCAATGTATACCACCTTATGTCATTAACCTAATGAAGGCCACATTGTGCGTCAATGTATACCACCTTATGTCATTAACCTAATGAAGGCCACATGGTGTGTTGGTGTATAACACCTTATGTCATTAACCTAATGAAGGCCATATGGTGCGTCAATCTACACCACCTTATGTCATTAACCTAATGAGGGCCGCACTGTGTGTCAATGTATACCACCTTATGTCGTTAGGGTTAGGGTTAGGGTTAGGGTTAGGGTTAGGGTTAGGGTTAGGGTTAGGGTTAGGGTTAGGGTTAGGGTTAGGGTTAGGGTTAGGGTTAGGGTTAGGGTTAGGGTTAGGGTTAGGGTTAGGGTTAGGGTTAGGGTTAGGGTTAGGGTTAGGGTTAGGGTTAGGGTTAGGGTTAGGGTTAGGGTTAGGGTTAGGGTTAGGGTTAGGGTTAGGGTTAGGGTTAGGGTTAGGGTTAGGGTTAGGGTTAGGGTTAGGGTTAGGGTTAGGGTTAGGGTTAGGGTTAGGGTTAGGGTTAGGGTTAGGGTTAGGGTTAGGGTTAGGGTTAGGGTTAGGGTTAGGGTTAGGGTTAGGGTTAGGGTTAGGGTTAGGGTTAGGGTTAGGGTTAGGGTTAGGGTTAGGGTTAGGGTTAGGGTTAGGGTTAGGGTTAGGGTTAGGGTTAGGGTTAGGGTTAGGGTTAGGGTTAGGGTTAGGGTTAGGGTTAGGGTTAGGGTTAGGGTTAGGGTTAGGGTTAGGGTTAGGGTTAGGGTTAGGGTTAGGGTTAGGGTTAGGGTTAGGGTTAGGGTTAGGGTTAGGGTTAGGGTTAGGGTTAGGGTTAGGGTTAGGGTTAGGGTTAGGGTTAGGGTTAGGGTTAGGGTTAGGGTTAGGGTTAGGGTTAGGGTTAGGGTTAGGGTTAGGGTTAGGGTTAGGGTTAGGGTTAGGGTTAGGGTTAGGGTTAGGGTTAGGGTTAGGGTTAGGGTTAGGGTTAGGGTTAGGGTTAGGGTTAGGGTTAGGGTTAGGGTTAGGGTTAGGGTTAGGGTTAGGGTTAGGGTTAGGGTTAGGGTTAGGGTTAGGGTTAGGGTTAGGGTTAGGGTTAGGGTTAGGGTTAGGGTTAGGGTTAGGGTTAGGGTTAGGGTTAGGGTTAGGGTTAGGGTTAGGGTTAGGGTTAGGGTTAGGGTTAGGGTTAGGGTTAGGGTTAGGGTTAGGGTTAGGGTTAGGGTTAGGGTTAGGGTTAGGGTTAGGGTTAGGGTTAGGGTTAGGGTTAGGGTTAGGGTTAGGGTTAGGGTTAGGGTTAGGGTTAGGGTTAGGGTTAGGGTTAGGGTTAGGGTTAGGGTTAGGGTTAGGGTTAGGGTTAGGGTTAGGGTTAGGGTTAGGGTTAGGGTTAGGGTTAGGGTTAGGGTTAGGGTTAGGGTTAGGGTTAGGGTTAGGGTTAGGGTTAGGGTTAGGGTTAGGGTTAGGGTTAGGGTTAGGGTTAGGGTTAGGGTTAGGGTTAGGGTTAGGGTTAGGGTTAGGGTTAGGGTTAGGGTTAGGGTTAGGGTTAGGGTTAGGGTTAGGGTTAGGGTTAGGGTTAGGGTTAGGGTTAGGGTTAGGGTTAGGGTTAGGGTTAGGGTTAGGGTTAGGGTTAGGGTTAGGGTTAGGGTTAGGGTTAGGGTTAGGGTTAGGGTTAGGGTTAGGGTTAGGGTTAGGGTTAGGGTTAGGGTTAGGGTTAGGGTTAGGGTTAGGGTTAGGGTTAGGGTTAGGGTTAGGGTTAGGGTTAGGGTTAGGGTTAGGGTTAGGGTTAGGGTTAGGGTTAGGGTTAGGGTTAGGGTTAGGGTTAGGGTTAGGGTTAGGGTTAGGGTTAGGGTTAGGGTTAGGGTTAGGGTTAGGGTTAGGGTTAGGGTTAGGGTTAGGGTTAGGGTTAGGGTTAGGGTTAGGGTTAGGGTTAGGGTTAGGGTTAGGGTTAGGGTTAGGGTTAGGGTTAGGGTTAGGGTTAGGGTTAGGGTTAGGGTTAGGGTTAGGGTTAGGGTTAGGGTTAGGGTTAGGGTTAGGGTTAGGGTTAGGGTTAGGGTTAGGGTTAGGGTTAGGGTTAGGGTTAGGGTTAGGGTTAGGGTTAGGGTTAGGGTTAGGGTTAGGGTTAGGGTTAGGGTTAGGGTTAGGGTTAGGGTTAGGGTTAGGGTTAGGGTTAGGGTTAGGGTTAGGGTTAGGGTTAGGGTTAGGGTTAGGGTTAGGGTTAGGGTTAGGGTTAGGGTTAGGGTTAGGGTTAGGGTTAGGGTTAGGGTTAGGGTTAGGGTTAGGGTTAGGGTTAGGGTTAGGGTTAGGGTTAGGGTTAGGGTTAGGGTTAGGGTTAGGGTTAGGGTTAGGGTTAGGGTTAGGGTTAGGGTTAGGGTTAGGGTTAGGGTTAGGGTTAGGGTTAGGGTTAGGGTTAGGGTTAGGGTTAGGGTTAGGGTTAGGGTTAGGGTTAGGGTTAGGGTTAGGGTTAGGGTTAGGGTTAGGGTTAGGGTTAGGGTTAGGGTTAGGGTTAGGGTTAGGGTTAGGGTTAGGGTTAGGGTTAGGGTTAGGGTTAGGGTTAGGGTTAGGGTTAGGGTTAGGGTTAGGGTTAGGGTTAGGGTTAGGGTTAGGGTTAGGGTTAGGGTTAGGGTTAGGGTTAGGGTTAGGGTTAGGGTTAGGGTTAGGGTTAGGGTTAGGGTTAGGGTTAGGGTTAGGGTTAGGGTTAGGGTTAGGGTTAGGGTTAGGGTTAGGGTTAGGGTTAGGGTTAGGGTTAGGGTTAGGGTTAGGGTTAGGGTTAGGGTTAGGGTTAGGGTTAGGGTTAGGGTTAGGGTTAGGGTTAGGGTTAGGGTTAGGGTTAGGGTTAGGGTTAGGGTTAGGGTTAGGGTTAGGGTTAGGGTTAGGGTTAGGGTTAGGGTTAGGGTTAGGGTTAGGGTTAGGGTTAGGGTTAGGGTTAGGGTTAGGGTTAGGGTTAGGGTTAGGGTTAGGGTTAGGGTTAGGGTTAGGGTTAGGGTTAGGGTTAGGGTTAGGGTTAGGGTTAGGGTTAGGGTTAGGGTTAGGGTTAGGGTTAGGGTTAGGGTTAGGGTTAGGGTTAGGGTTAGGGTTAGGGTTAGGGTTAGGGTTAGGGTTAGGGTTAGGGTTAGGGTTAGGGTTAGGGTTAGGGTTAGGGTTAGGGTTAGGGTTAGGGT